>JABSTQ010003168.1:0-39477 GCA_013358835.2 Ixodes persulcatus
TTAGCTGTGGCGAGGAGAACCTGTCGCGTGTTCCTTGCTGTTTGTCGCCCCGGCATAGAGACATAGATGTTTGTCCGTGGGCGCTTGGCCACCGAGGGACCGGCCCACGCTCGCGGCCGAACCGCGCGATCGCGTACAGACCGTACCCGCCTCTGCAATCGTGGACATGAGCTAAAAACCAGCCCTTCCGTGCATCTTTCGCCTACCTGCCAGTTTTTCATACAGCTGTGGTTCCAACTAGATATGAAATGCATAGTTAACGCCATACTTTGAACTATTTGACAAATTGAGAAATTATGAGCTTGTGGAAACCGCATACGTAGACTAAGGCCGAACCGGGTGTTTCAGCTCACGTTGCCTGTGGGGTACTTCAACCATTTGCGGTGGCATTTGCACACATTCGTTCACGAACGCTGCTGTGATTCGCAACTATGCTTGGCTATTTGTGAGCCCGAGTGAAAGTGAGCCCTGCTTGAAATATTTCCTTAAACTTTCCTTCTGCTTTTTTCTTGTAGGTATCCTTCCATCGCTTCCCTAAAGATTCCATGGTCTACAAAAAATGGATTGTCGCGATCAGAAGGATGAAGGCCCCGAGTTTCAAGTAAGCAAGTGGACGAAGCTGTGCTCGAAACACTTTCATGAAAGCGACTACATACCCAGTGTTGTGAGTGGCCGAAAGCTCCTTCGTGATACGGCAGTGCCATCCGTTTTCCTCCTTTTCCAAAGAGCAAACATGCGAAAGCCTCCAAAAAAGCGTGCACCACCACAGCTAGGGCTGATAAACCAGCGCCAAGACCCCAACAAATAGACAACACTATGCAGATGATCCAGCTGTGTGTTGCACAAATGAAGTGCAGGCTCTAGCTGAAAACCCCTGGAGCCTACTGACCACAGCACATTACCCGCAACAGACAGTGCACGTCTGCAAGCATCATTGAAGGCTTGAACAAAGAAATTGGAAGGCTTCGGGATGAGTGTGGACTTCTCAGACATCAGTTGGAAACGGCAAGAGAAACAATTCGGGAACTGCAAGCAGAGAAGATCTCTCTTGATTGCCAACTTGCTGAAGAAAAAGAAGAGGCTTCTCCATTTACCATCCAACGATTCAAGGACAGTGATGAAGACGTTATGTTCTATACCGCCTTCCAAGCTACAAACACTTGTTGAATTGCTTCTCTACATCAACCCCGGGATGGTGGCTGCAACGTTTTACGTGCAGAGAGCAGCAGCGGAACAGGGTCATTGAAGGGGCGTAAACGAAAGCTGAGCACCGAAAACGAACTATTCTTAGTTCTTGTTCAGCTACGCCTTGGTCTATTTGAGGCAGATTTAGCTCATAGATTTTTTATCGCACAATCAACAGTCTCAAGAATTTGCAAATCGTGGCTGAACTTTCTGTATGCCAACTAAGCGTGTTGCCCTCTGTGGGCGCCTATGGAAACGGTTGATGCGACCATGCCACCAGAGTTTGCTGAAAGTATGCGTCGACACGAGAATTTTGGATGCCACTGAAATTAAGTGTGAGGTGCCCTCTTCTTTGTCTCTCCAGTCATCTACCTATTCGTCATACAAGTCCACAAACACATTAAGGGCCTTATTGGTGTTTCTCCAAACGGGCTTGTAGCTTTTGTTTCAGAGCTTTTTACAGGCTCAAGTTCAGACAGAGAATGTGTAATAAGAAGTGGATTTCTAGACTTGGAGTTTGATGCTGGTGATGCCTTAATGGCGGATAAGGGGTTTCGCATTCACGACCTTTTGGAAAAAAGAGGTGTGAAGCTGAACTTGCCCCTATTTTTGAAGGGCCGCATATTTTCGCCCAGTAAAGTCGAAGAAACCAAAGAGATTGCCTCACTGCGAATACATGTGGAGCGAAGGATACAAAGGATAAAGGCGTATCACATGTTTGATTGGCCCATACCTCTTACCTTGGCTCCACTGATTAACCAGATTTGGACTGTGGCAGCAATCCTCAGCAATTTTCAGTGCTCGCTTATTCAGCATTTGGGTAGCATGCCTGCAACAGTGGACTGAGTAGTGACAAGTATGAAGGCCATACATGTATTAGCCTGTGGGCTTTCACAAAATAACTTTCTTGTTGTGTGACGTAGTATCACCCCTATTTCTCACTCGCAGCAAAAATCCTTATCCTGGACACCATGCTTGTGCATTTTTTGGGGGATAACAGTTGCATTGAATGTGTTTTTGTTTCTATAAAGTGGTCACCCTAACGGTTGGAGAGTGGTGCGATAGCATGCTGTGCCAAAGTTTGACAAGATATTAAAACTGCATAAATCCTGAAATTTTTGTATTGCCTGTCTTCTTCATTCCCACCATTTACAAAAATTCAGGTCTCCGACGTCACATCAATTCGGCGACACTGGCTTTGCAACGGAGCATGCGTATATGCATAGCTCGTTCGTAAACAGGCCTCTGCACATGCGCGGTGCCCACAGCTGCCGTGAGCAAACGGGTTTATTTACAGACCAGTTGGTGTAGAAACTACAGTAACACTTTCTTGTGAGACTAGGGTTCTTGAAACTGGCATAAGGCAGACATGGTATATTCACACAAGCAGTGCACAAACAATGTTAGAAGATTGCAATCCTGTTATTCCAAACTCTAAAATGGAAAGAAATCTGTGCGAATGAACCGGTGTTTAAAGTAGAGATAAATAAGGCGGTCCCGATTCTTCTTTATCTGTCAGTTCCATATTGAATGTGAACAAAATAAAATTCAGTACAAGATGTCCCTTTCAGTTCAGCAGTAGTGCCTGCTTATTACAGCACTAGCTGCGACTAGTGAATATCACCAACATGCAGATGCATAAATGTATGTAACTCAACATCTTTAGCACAAACACCTCTCGCTAGAAAGCCTAGAAATGAACGTTGAAAAGCAATAATTACTGCAAACACAGCGATCCGGAAGGTTCCACCTACACGACGCATTTACAGCTCGTAACGATAGTGCTGAAATGCATGGTGCCGTACAGAGTGCGACGTTGTTAATGCAAACAAGTCATCATATTTTTTGTTTGTTTTTCTTTTGAAATCGAAACCGTGTAGTTAGTTTTCATTTAATGGAAAGGGCTCATTTAGGGCTATAATGTAGGCGGTAAACTTTTGAGCCCCACTAATACTCGTTCGAAGTAAATGAGAAAATGCAGTTATGTTGTGTTTGCGCTAACAATGTCGCAATGTGTACATAACCCAAGTAGCACACTTGACCGGCGCAAGCTTGGGCCAGGTATGGCTCCAGCTTGTGCCGGTCAAGTGTGCTACTTAGGAATGTGAGGGAAGCATTTCCACTCTCCAAGTGGCTTTTACTCATTGCCTTCTGTTTTAAACACTAGCACGTGTCCTGCCTCCTGACAAGATAGGGAAGGTTGTATGCAAAGAAAAAGCTGTCCAGCTTTTTGCGCATTTCGAGCCATTTATTTTAATCAAATCGAATACGGTCCACGCCGATCCATTTCTTAGAGCAAACAACGTAGTCGCCCCATAAACAGCCAGTCAGAGCCATCTGCCCCACAACCTGGGCATAGTGATCGTGGTCTCTGTCTAGCTGTGGCTTGTCGTTCTCTCCAAAAACTAGAGAAAACTTTTGTTTCTTTGCATAGTCTGGCTCACTGTCTTTGAGAGAATGTGGGCACTTGACTTCTAGAATACCGTAGGACAGCTCTTCTGGGTCATAGACTAGTCCGTCGGGCGTTGCACCTAGCCAGGGGCATGATGGATCTACAAATAGGCCGTTGTGCTGAATTGACACATTGTGTCCATAGTTCTTCATCACAGCAGCATACCGATCCTTGGCCATGCTTTCGTTTCTTATCCCGTACTGAACAGCACGAACGCGTGTCAGGTCCTTTGGCTCAATTAGGTTCTTGAGGCCCTTTGCCGTCCACTCTTTGCGTGTGATGACACATCCAAGACGCGATGCAGTTAGTCTGTTCAGCCGTGCTTTTTTCCAGCGTTGACTGTGTCGCTGCTGCCTGGTATTACGCTCCAGGTCTCTCGCCTCCTCTGGTGAAAGCTGTATTTCCTGCGAAAAACAGAATATGCCATGAGAGGACAATACATGTGTTTAACAGCTCATTCCTTGGTTACAGCATTTTACACTTGCCGCACTAGCCGCCTAGGTGGCTCAGATGCAAAGTGCTAGTGTACGGATCCCCAGTCGGCGGGTTTGAATATTGGCCGAGCTGCCCGCAACTTGACCGAGGCTTATTGCGGAAAGGCACTGTGTAACTCAGATTGGGGTTGGGTTGCCTGTCAAAAATTGCCAGGTGATCTAAATTAACCCTGTCTCCCACTGGGGCGTGCCAGATGCCATTCGCTGGTTCGGCATGTAAACCCACAAATTTACCCCACCTTACATTCGCTGCACTTTTTGCGACTGATAGCTGCAAGAACCTTTCACTCTCAAACTGCGAACGCTTTTTACCACCCATACAAAAAGTAAATCAATGTGCGTCAGTCTTTCCAGGCTTTAAGATGCATTTTAGTTTTGTGTTTTGCAGCTGGTCTCGCTTAGGCATCAAGCGCAAATTCAGCTGCACATGACCAGGCTGGCTTTGAAGCGGTCGTACGCCGTGCAGCTACGTTGTTGCTTGCCGCCAAAGCGAAGCAGGACAGAATAAAATATGCGGATCCCACATCATGTGGGAATGGGTTATTAAGCGAAGCTTGTTTTGATGTTTACGCTGATCATCGCTACTTGGAATCTGATTTTCACCCAAATTTTAATGTTGTTCAGTGCTTGGTGCAATACAACACTAGTGAAGTGTTACAACACTTGTGTTTGTTTGTCCACGGCCGAACTGGATTCCTGTGCTTTCATACAACCTTCGCAATTGCAGAAGCATGCGTGCCGTTCTGCGTGAGGCGCTGCAGCTCTACCCATCCATTGTTCCACCTGCGCATGCTCATTACAGGTTGCGACCATGTGTGGTCGCAACCTGGAAGGGCAATTCTGCCGCACAGACTAGGTGCGGTGTTTCAGGGGGAAACTGCTATGTGGCGCAGGGGTAGGGGTCGGCCACGGCTGCCGTGTTATAGCTAACAGAGTTCGCAATAGGACTAAAAATGGTTTCACGCCGCATTGCACAGGCTGTAAGAGAAAGTGTGCATTCAGTCCGGCTGTGGTTTATCTATACGAACTGTGCCCTACATGTAAGACGCATTTACTTGTGCCATTGTTGTTGTGCAACACTGTTCACAGCCAGCAAAATGATTTACAATATCACCGCCTATCACCACCCTCGATGGCATGTCATCCGCATCGACAACACTTACTGTCACTATGCTCAATTCTTGAGCGCTCAACCCGCCAGGGAATGTGGGCTGTGAAGCTCTGTCGAAGAGAGACGGTGCTGGAACCAAGCTCACGGTGCCTGCTCCCATGACAATGTTGTCCGACATCCATGTTGTGAAGCCTGCAGGTAGTTGAGCTTGCTGGTAGGACATTGGAGAGCCGGCAGGGGCAGGTCCGAGTTTTGTTTCCACAGACTGCCTTCGTGCTGCTAGGAGAACTGACGCGAAGTCAAAGTTTCCGATGTTCTCGAGGCCCCTTCCTAGTGCGTGAAAAGACTGCAGTTGTTGCTCGTCCTTTTGCTTCTCAGCTCGTGCGTCGTAGAGCTGCACTGGCATTGCCATCTCCACGCCACCCTCCCGAGAACTCCTCCAGTCCACATCCTGGACGCTCATCGGCTTGATGCCTTGTCGGCGAGGGCGCCCCCATTGCTGGGGAAGTTCTGTGCATGAGAGCTCAGGCGGTGCCTCTTTAAATCCCTCTTTCTTCAACAAAATAAACAGCCGTAGAACAGCAAGTATATGGCTGCACGCACCCCCTGCACCAGCAGGGCACGCGCATTTTGCTTATGTAACTTCACCGGTGTCAGCCTTGAACGCCAGGAGGACGTTGTAGGGCATACCAGTTTTTTCTGGCTTCGGTAGCACACCGCTCGGCCATAGATGGTCCCAAGGCTGCAACAATGACAGAAAAAAATTTTACAAGCTGCACTCAATTCACTTTTTGCTTTTCTACCAATAACAATGCTACAATCAGGCACGTAGCCAGGGGGGAACCCATAGGGCCCGGCTCCCCCCCCCCCCCCCGAAATCTACCATTTTGCTAGGGCCTCCTCTACCCCTCCCCCTCATACAGCATTTTGTCATGGGCTGTAACGCTAGAGCAGACAATCATACGAGACAACGTCACGTGTTCGCATTGCTCATAACAGTCTTTATTTGCACAGTTAGAGCGAGTGTGTGTGTGTGCGAGG
Source organism: Ixodes persulcatus (assembly GCA_013358835.2). Taxonomy (NCBI): domain Eukaryota; kingdom Metazoa; phylum Arthropoda; class Arachnida; order Ixodida; family Ixodidae; genus Ixodes; species Ixodes persulcatus. The sequence goes on from JABSTQ010003168.1 coordinate 6,284, forward strand.
GGGGGGGGGGGGCGCAGAAAGGCTGGTGCCAGTACATGAGGGCGTCTGCTGGCCGGCTGCCAAAAAAAACGAAGAAAGGAGATGAAAACAGCAAATGGCAATGCGACAACTGTCGCTATACTTCGTTCCACGTTATGTGTGAGCGAAGTCAAAGCTAGATGCGCGAGCCCAACGCTCTTGAGCGTTCCTGCTTCGCACGTGCGCTCGTGCACTACAGGCGCTGTTATAAGCAACATGCTGGCGCTTGTAGCGTCGGCTTCGCTCGGACATAAGGTGAAACGAACTATAGTGTGTCAGTGCGTCGCAAGAAACGCGGGCCAATGCGTCCGACCTCAGGCGCGTCCACACCGGCGATGAAAGCAGTCGCGCGTTGCGACTAGATCATATCGCAAAAAAAAATTAGATGGTCACACTGGCGTGCGCGATGAGCGAGTCCAACGCCTTCATTGGCGAGTCGCTTCTCGAAAACTCTCGCTTCGATGCGATCTACTCGCTCCACTGCGCGAGTAGATCGCATCGCAAAACGTCGGGTCAGGTAGCGACTGCTCAAATCGGGTCGCTTTCTTTCCCGCGACGGTCGCTTTTGCGATGAAAGTTATCGCGCGACTAGATCGCATCGCCGGTGGGAACGCGCCAACACCACGCCCGCGCGCGCTACGAAATGCACGCAGAGCGCTCGACACACACACGTACGCATACAGCCGCAACTCTTTGATTACGAAGTATTAAGCACCGCACCTATTTACGATGTTAAACAAAGAGGCCACAGTTCACAGTACCTTGAATCGCAGATGTTCGTCCGCACGGAAGACGGCACTGTGTAGGCTTCCACAGCGAAGACGTAGGACTCAAATTAAACTTGAGGAAGAAAACGAGAAGGGACGGACATCCCTTCTCGTTTTCTTCCTCAAGTTTAATTATCCTTACCAACCCGCTCGTTCTGTCCCTACCACGTAGGACTTGCTTCGCTGCTTTGACGAGGTCGTCGCCATCGTGCAAAGGCCCCCGAGAGTTTCGTCCGATAGCTGAGGCAAGTTGGTCAGGCTGTTTGTCCACATTGTCTGGTCGGAAGGCGGAAAACACCGCGGCCCAGCCATCGCACACTGCCCGTACGGGTTGTTTCCGATGTTTCCAGTCCTTCGGCGGCTTCGGTGTTCTCTCACGACGATTGACAAACTCAAGGTGGCGACGCTCTCAGTGTTGTCAGACCACCAAGCTATTTCGCATAAGGCCTATTGGAGTGAGGTTTGTGAATTCGGCGGTAAGGGCCGGTTGCACCAACGTCGCTTACCTTAACCCAAAGCGGCTCTTTCCTAAGTCGGCTTAGCGCCCTAAACCGAGCTCGGATAAGCACGGGTTTAAATTCCGGTTGCACCAACGTTAACCCGGCTTTACAGACGCGCCCCTAGCTAAACGCTGGATTTGCCTAGGGAACGTAGAGACAAACAGAGCGAACTAGGGAACGCTCAGAGGGAAGAATACGATTGGCGGAGAGGAATCTCGTGATGTAAACAAAAAACCCGCTGTAGTAGCCGTCGTCGGCGTCTGCTTTTCGCTGTATTTCTTCGGTGAGTAGCGAATTAAAGGGCTCCAAATTCAATCATTTGTTTCGCTTAGCTTTCAGAAACAGGAGTCAACGCTTTAAATAAACACGAATGCTCTTTACATCTGTGATTGTGTGTTTATTATCGGTTGATAACAGAATATTTTGACAGTGACAGTAGTTTTCGTGCTCACATTTTGAGATAAAGGAGCCATCGGGGGCGCCAAATCTCACTGAACGCGAGAAGGACGCTCTACTCGCTACATCGCTGAAGACAAAACATCATCGAGAATAAGTAGGCAGGTAAGATGACTACTAAAATCAAGTCATGCCTGAGACCGATGAAGTTCAAAACAGTGACGAACTCGCCACGGCAGCTGCGAAAATGCCTGAAAATCGTCGAATGGAAGTCGTCGACTTGTCGTCGCCACGAATAGAAGTTGTCGTCGTCACGAATGAAAGATATAAAGCAAAATATTCCTAAAAAGCGCGGTCACCAGAACAGTTACGGTTATGGAACGATACGGTTTTCTGAAGCCAAGATTCTACTCGCGAAACAAGGAAAATTCACTGAAGATTGTCTCGAAACTAAGAAAACAAAATAAATTGACTTTTCGCTGTTTTATAATTTAAAAGCGCCGCAATCAGATGCAAACGGCAGAAGTGTCGACAATCAGCTGATCGCCGAGATCAGCTGATCGGATTGAAGGATATGCGTTGCAAGTAGAAATAAACAAGCTGGTAAATAACAATACGTTACAGTTATGCAAAAATCAGTAAGGTATACATACACTCTTAAAAAAAAGCTAGTAAAAAGCTAGTAACTGCAGCAGTTACTACCTATTTCTGACCGTTACTACCTTTCACTAACTATTTACTACCTCAAACGGGCGATAGGTAGGAAAAAGCTAGCAAATGCAGCCATTACTACCTTGTTCTGACCGTTACTACCCTTTTACTAGCTATTTACTACCGCAAAGGCCCGTAGAAGATGGCGGCGCTTGCTTCATACCCGATTGCCAGCGTTAGCGACGTACTTGCTGTTTCGGATCGCAGGGGGAGGTATATACACGCAATCGTAGCGTCAAATATTGTATGAGGGGGCATGTTTAAGGGTTGGAGCTGACTTTATAACAATCGCAGCCTCCGTACCAGCACGACGTGGAAGCCAGCGCTGCAGCGAGCGCAGCAGCCATTGTTGATGCAATGACCATGCGGCTTATTTACCTTCCTTCTCGTTTGCATTCGTTTGTGAGCGTTTATATTTTCGTTTTGGTTTTAACTGGGATGAAAATAGCCACTTACCACACTAAAAACGTTTCCGAAAACAAATAAAAAAGTTCATTCCGTTTTCTATATTTTTTTATTTTTGTATTTTTATAAACTAATGTTTTTCTTTCACAAGAGACGCTTGGCAACATTGTACGACAAGCAAGTTGGGGCCAGTCGGAGTGGTCGGAGTTCGCAAGACGCTAGTTTCTCCGATGTGAACCTGCCGTTTTTGCCTTGTGTCGTGGTCGTGGGCAGTTCTCGTGTTCCCGTGTTGGAGTGCATAGTTAACGTTCGTGCGCTCGACGGGGCGAGTGTGTGCGTGGACCTGGACTGCTCTGAGGATAGTTCTAACGAGCCGGTGCCGCTGTCACTGGATTGGGTTTCGTCGTCCAAGAAGCTTTTCTCTGCCTCCTCCTACTTGACACTGAGAACTTCTTCACGGTTTGTGTGTGCTCGGTGGTTGAATGATTCTGATTGAGCTGTCTTCGGTCGTGACAGTGCACTGTCACAACCGTTGATGTGCGTTGTTAATTGTGTATGTAGCTTTAGGACTAATGGAAAAAAACTGTTTTGGCATTCTACGAGTCTTTCTAAATTTGCTTATTTCTTCCCCAAAAACGCGAGCATTCGTCAGCGTATAGTACAAAAATTAAGATGCGAGCTGCACGCGGTATTAATTTTGCATGCATTTTTGTAGCGCAGCACGCGAAAGAAGTGCAGCTGCCGTCGTACTCCCCGTCGTCGCGGGAAAACACTCTCTCGCCGACGGCGACCGCATTCGTTTTAAAAGCTGAACCGCATGTAATCGATTTAGCGAGTGACGAGACTATCGACGGAGGCAGCGACGAGCGACGGCCATTTCTCACGGTCACCCGTCGCGTCGCTCGGTTTTTTAATTTCTAGGAAATGCCGCTCATCGGCTTGGCCGCTTGTTCCCGTCACTTTTATGCGGTTTGCCTCGTCGCGCAACTGACCTAGCGACTGCGAAGAACTGACGTGCTGACACACGACAAGAAGTTTGCGCACTCAAGTGATCAGTATAAAAGACTGAAGGACAGTCGAGGTAGTTAGCCACGGTCTCATACTGTATCGATTGCGTTTCCTGTCAGTCGTTTCCGCCCAGTCTGGTCTAAGCACTTCAGATTTGTGTGACAGCTATTTACAGCACGGTGAATCTGTAATTTTTTTTTTTTTCCTGATTTCAGAGTATCGATCTTTTCATTCGTCTCTACAGTTTGTATAACGGTTTCCATACGAGCTATTCATCTGTCGGTTTCTGAATTTTTTTTTTTTTTTTTTTTTTTTCAATTTGGCTTTGTATAATTATTGCGCAACCTACTGGAAGGATGTCTGTAAATAACATGTAAATAAACTTGTTTCGTTTGCAAAAAAAAAAAAAAAAAAAAAAAAGGGAGGAAGTGGCCGAGTGGGCTAACGCGTCTCAACTTGTAAGCTTGCGGTGGGAAAAACTCCTGGGTTCGATTCCCACTGCCCCCGTACGTAAGTTAGCGATTAGAGTGATCGTGTGTTTGTGTTGAATGTATTGTGTCGATTGTGTGCTAAAAATGTGGGTGTATGTATGTATCAACTCGCGAATGTGTAAGAATTGAAATAAACTATAAATAATCAGCATCCTTTTTGGTGCACATTTAATTGGGACGTTGACTAGCGCCCCCTGGATTACTCATTTCCAGTTTCAATTTTTCTTGCGCCTGCCACCTGGTGGTAAGTGGCATAACCCCACACCTTTTTTATCCACAGGAAATCACGTGACTAGTTGCGTTTCCGGTCTTCCGTCGGGAGGTTGCGCTAGTTGCTAGCTAGAGGTAGTAAAATACATGGATTCTACTTTGAGGCTAGTAACAGTTACTAGCTTCTTGACCTAGTAACCGTTACTAGCTTGACCGTTGCTACCTAAAGTTACTAGGTACCTAGTAACATATGTGACAAGCGGTTACTAGCTCTTACCTAGTAAATACTACTAGCTTTTTCTTAAGAGCGTTGACAGAATAACCAATGGGAAGACAGACGTGAGCCACACAGCTCCGTACGTATCTCGGTTAGGGCTAACACGCAATGAGAGTGCAGAGCCAACTTGAAAACAGGGGTCGGTAAACACTTCACGCGACAATATTTTGCATCCTTGTCACAATCGAAGGTCATTCTGTCGAGACTCTCACGCTGTTGTAGCCTAAAACACTTTGTACAACCAATTTCGTCCACCGCGTCGACCGCCACAAACCAGCCGCCATGTTTTAAATCCAGGATTAAGAAACAACCAAAAGCAAAGCGCCCAATGTTGAGCGCTTACGATAAGCGTAGTTTAGTGCTAGGTTTAGCGATAAGCGATTTTGGTGCAACCGAACGAAACCGAAACTTAGCTTAGGTTCCCGGCTAAGCTCCGCTTTGCTCTAAGCGGCGTTGGTGCAACCGGCCCTAAGACTCTCAACAGTTATGTTTGCTCTGAAACCTGGCCTTGCCTCAAACGAAGGATCCACACCGCTGTGAGTCCTTGATCAAGCCGTATCGAGCGCAAGACATGTTTTTCTAGCCTCGGTAAGCTAGCTAGCTTAAATATTTGACGAAGCTAGCAGGTTTGACCGTGTGAGCTGCGGCCCCTTTTGTCTTCCTCCGTGGGGAGCAAGATGGCGGCTATTTTGCGCAGGACTTGCATCTTCCCCGCTCGCAGAGGCGCATACGGTTTGTTTTTATCGGCCCCTTTGAAGTCCCCGTATCTATTTACCTCGACTTCAGAAGACCTGCCAGCTGCAGACTGTTATCTGTTTTTGGCCACTTATAGTCAACGGACTCGTCCGGTGACCGCGAAAGAGATTGGACGTGTGTCGGCGACTTCTCTGACGCTTCTCCCATCTTGGCTCTCCGGAACCCCGCGTCTGGCAGGTAAAGATCTTTTCTTACCTTGCCGGCGCAAGGGGGGGGGGGGGGGGGGGGGGGGGGAGGGGAGGGAGGGGGGAGGAGGGGCATTTTGGATTGGGACATTGTAGTTCTTTTAGAAGAGAGTTATAATAAATGCTCTTGAACTGTGTCCTTACTCTAGTCCGTGTGTCTTCTCTTCCGCTATATTCGAGAGAGTGAGACAAGGTAATCGATCATTGGCACTGACGTAGGTAATCTATCGAACCGACTCGCGGTAATGTAGCTCTTAACGTCGTCTAAATTGCCACGGAGATGTGGGGATCGCGCTACTAGGTTTGACGTCTCCTTTGAGATTGCCGCCGCTTTTGAGATAACCCTTTGGTTACTCTATCGGATTCGGTACCTCTGTTGGTAGTTAGCAAATCCCACAAGGCACATCGAAGATCGCGGAATTCAGTCCACGTGAAGTGACTTTATACTTTTTTTTACAAGTAACGACGACAAATACAAATGACTAAGCACATTCCGCTGCAACAAAATCGCGGCATTCAGTTCAAGCCCCTGCTGTGCGTCGCCCTTCGCTTCCTAAAAACTACACCGTCACGCAGTCTGCGCTTCAAAGAATGTCGCTACTTGTAGGAAGCTCTTTTCTAGGGACTCGAAGTCCACCGCTTGTTCCACGGTGTTGTAGAGGCATATCTACTCCAGTTTATAGCGAGTGTTTTGAGGGTATATATTGTCATTTACAGCTCGATGCAACGCAGGGCTTGGAGTTCGGGTCATCTTATTATCGCTCTGCAGCTAGTGAGATGGCGGTGTTAGTCGAAAAGAACGGCGAAAAACGAATCACGACGAGAGCAGAGTGAATATCAGAAACAGCGCCCTCTGTTTCAACTATAGATGCGCGGGCATATTTAACGCTGTAATCCTTATGCAATATCAGTTTTCTTAAATCGAAATCGAGAAACTAAATTCGACCTACAGGGAGGAGAGTGGCCGACGTTCTCACATCGGTGGCAACCTTTCGTTCAACACGCGGTGTCCATGAAGGTGTTTGCAGCGTCGGCTGCGGCAGCGTCCGTTGTGCCAGCGTCCGTTGTGGAAGCGTCGGCAGTGGCAACACTGGCTAAATAGCGCAATAACACGAGCACAGAAAAAAAAAAACATCACAAGTGTAATAAGCGAAATAAGCTGTCCAATATATTCATTTGCCAAGAAACGGGGACATTCGAAGCGTGCAAGCAGTCTCTTGTGTTTTCGTGTCGTATTTTCTTCCTGTATTCTCGGGGTTATGTTGTGTCTGTAATCTTACCAGATCGTTTGCGCACTTTTTGCCGGGAGGATTCCTTGGGTAGCTGGTTTAGTGACTGGGCAGAACATCCGCACTCTCCACAAATAGTACACTTCATGAAAAAAATCTGGCAACCCGTCTTAGTCACCGCTGAAATGTTCCTCTCACGTATGATATATTACGGGGTTGCCCCGTAACCTGCGCCTGCGGTCACATCACGTGACCGCCGTCTGGAATTGGCATCGGGCGAAATTTAGCGGGACATAAGCCCGTTAAATTTAGCGGTTAACATCACATCTGTGCGGCGTATTTATGGCGCTTTTTTTTGGTGGTGTATTTTTAATATATCATGCCTATATACTTCATCTCACCCTACGATGGACTAAAGGCAAAAGCTACGGACCGCCAGGTCCAATCACGAGCCACTTAGAAGTTGTGCGGTATTTCGCTTCGATGCACGTATCGGTGCCCGTGTCTCGGATCACTGATGAGGGGACGGGTGGACAGTGGTTCGAATGGAAGAGCACTGAGTGACTCAACAATTTTACGTCGCAAAGAAAGCCACGACATATAGGCTCTTTGCAGCGTCGAAGCTATAGAAATGATGCGGCGCTTTTGGATTCGATCATTATTCGTCTACCCCTAATCAATGTTAAGCGTGTCATAGTATAGCGTGGAACGCGATTGGACCTGGCGCCCGTGGCTTTGGCCTTTAGTCCATCGTAGGATGAGACAAAGTATAGTATATTCTACAGCATGTAAACTAAAGCTTTAAAAGCACCTCAGAGGGCACGAAAAAATCAGATTTTTAGGGTATCGCGCTGCGATTTACTACAGAAATGCAAGGAGGTGGAAAAGGCTTACAGTAAAAAATAAAAAAAATACTTACCTCGTCCAAAAGAACAAAAAAAAATAAACTGCTCTGGACAATCTACGTTGCCACTTCGCAGATTAATATTTTCACTATAAAATTAAAGCAAGTTGGAATATTTTAAAATCTTTGTCTCGACTTTATTCACCCAACGATGCCGCAAAAAAAAAAAAAAAAAAAAAAACGTGACCGCAGGGAGCAATTGAAAAAGCAACAGATGTCACTCCTAGAAGTAATGGCAATTTTATTTTGGGGTTGAGCAGTGAAGTCATTAACTCAAATTACCCTAAGACCTGTTGTAATAGTAATTTTAATCGGTTACATTTTATAATTAATGTGCAAAAGAGCAATGAAGACATCAAACTGACTCTGCTGAGAGTGAGAGGGGCACGCCTTCACTGCTCGAAACTACAGGAGTCATAAACTCGCCTGGATGAGAAAACAATCTAAAAACACCAGAATAGCATGTGCTCAACTTAAAAAAAGAAAATGCTAGGAAACCGTTCAAACAGAAGAACTGCTTCGCTAAGGATAGAAAACAGTTGTGGGACCCCTAAACAAAAAAAAAGAGAAGAAGGAAATGAAAAACAAAATCGCTCAGCATTCTGCCTTTATGGGGAGAGTTAACTTATATTAAAAAAGAATAAACATTATTCGTGAAGCTGCATGTTAGTCTTGAAACATAAAAATAAAATAAACAATCGCCTCGAAAAACAAAATGTTGCAACGGCTTAATCCTTAAACCAGTGATGTTCATATAAAGAGAACCATAAACGCATAAAGACACGAACTTGAAGCTTGCGCCGGTAAGTAAAACTGTAAAGTTCTGGTACTTTCTCTTAATGCCGTATTTTCTGTGTCAACCCGGGATTGAAAAACGTTTATTTGTTTAACGAGCAATATATTTTAATGCACGAATATATTTATGGTAGTCTATATTTTTCTGAATTTGGCACTGATTTGTGAAGTTAATTAAATTTCGAGGTGTCTGAGCAAAACAACGAGTCATACAAGATATTCTCTGGGAATGTTTCGAAAATCTACAAACATGACGCTACTGGACCATTCTCAAGTCGAGAATTATATGACACATCTGGCCTGAATTTATTAGCGAAACTGTCAGTCAGTAATGTACATATTAAAGTTATAAAGACGCGTCACGATATTATATAGCTTTCAAGACACATCTTCTGAGGTAAAAGCAACTTTGGAAGGCATGAGGAAATTTCCAAATATTTAGTAGAAATCACTGATTAGATAATGCAAAGAAAACCAAACGTTATTTCGTTAAGCATGTAAAATAATCTTAATATCGGCAATTTAGGAAAAAGAAACTCGAAATATTTTAGTTCACTTTATAATCAGCGTATTTAATTATGTTTGTTTCCAGGAACACGATTCCCGTGATAGCCGCTCACGTATTAACGTAAAAATGCAACTGGCCCTCTTCATCATTATTGTGACCTTTACATATTTGTCTTGTGGTAAGCATTTACTTTATGCGAATGTCTTACTACTTAGTGATATGAGCAATACTCTAAGAAATCTGGAGTGTCCACTTTCCCGCGAAGCGCTTGAAAGATCCAGTCACAAACGCTGAACGTAACGTTTAACCCTGCTCAGTGTGACAACGCAGACTGTATTTTAGGTCTAATTATATTTTCACTCTTGTCATTCATCGAGCCCCCGTCCGTAGATCGTGTGACGTCCAATAACAACAGGTGTCTGGTTGGTTCGGTTCCGGGAAGAGAACTGCTTGTACATTTATTGTTGCGCTTTATAGTCTGCGCATATATGTACACTATAAAAAATATTTTGTGCGTCTACTTCCACGCGCAACACTCGGAGAGCCAATCACCGCAACTTACGGAAGCAGCTCAGCGAATGATAATGCCGAAATATTGTTTCGGCATTGTCATTGCTCAGACCAAAAACCGCAGTCTGAGTTCTGACATTAAGCAATGCAAAACGTCACGCTTGCATTGCTACTGCGTTTTTTGGTCTAAACATATGTTTCGGCATTGTCATTCGCTGAGCTGAATCCGTAAGTTACGGTGAGTGGCTCTCCGAGTGTTGTGCGGGAAAGCAGACGCACGGGCTTGTTTTAGAGTGTACGTAAGTGATGGTTGCTTAGAAACTGATTCCTCTGCAAGGCCGTTACATATTGCAGCGTTTGGGTCTCCCGAGTGCTTTGCAGGGAAAGTAATCGCCCAGATTTTTTAGAGTGTATAAATAAGTAAGGAGTAGTCTAGGGAAGCTCACTAATAAGGTTGATTATGTGTTGCACTGTCAATCAATAACCCTCGTCAAGTATGTTTACTAAATTTGTATTTTTTAATCTGTGCTTTTTGTTATTGGAGGTTTTAGTGAAAACAAAAATTTATTTTAAATACTTCTGTAGAAACTTCAATATGTGTTGGTTTCAGAGAAGTGAAAATTACCCTTAAAACAATGTTTGAGATGCAGCTACAGTTTACTGCAACCTAAATATAATTGAGCTACAAACACAACTGCAACTTTCTGGATGCATCGCATTTCAGTAACAGGTGCGCGCAGAAATACTTTTGCTACATCATAGTTACTCGTAAAATATAGTATATATAAGTACTGATGCTATATTGGTTTCAGAATTGTAGACCTACCTCTTAGTTTCCAGGGAAGGATAAATAGCAGTTAACTAAGAAAAACAGTAATATTTAGGTCAGGTGCCATATTTTTAGAGCAGAATTTCATTCTAACAAATCTTACTCAGGTATCGTGATTATGTTATGCGTGGCGTAGCTCATGTTTATTTATTTATTAAGTATCTCAAGTTTAGCAGGGTTCGGCATCTGCCAAGCACCTGTTCCGCTAACAACCTGCCAAACGTTTGCGCGTGTTGACACATGATTAGTCACCCCACACGACGCTCCGTCGCTTCATCCTGTGCATTCTCCAGCGTGGCGTCGCAAGAAAAAAAAAACGTAGAAGGTGCCAGAGGCGACGCTTTGTAAAGACGCGGCGGCACGTACTGGGAAGGCGGATGTTGAACTTGAGCGTCGGCTGCTTTCCTCATAAAATACAGTTCTGCGAATGGCGGTTTTATCAAGTTATTCAAAGAAAATTTAAACATCTATTTCTTTTATATGACAGAAATATTTGAATGTCTAATATGCGTCTTTAAACCTTGGCTTTGTTTGAATGTCTCAAGGACGTGCTTCGCGATAGTCAAGTTAAGAGGGCTGCAGGTCACGTCAAGGAAACCCGTCGGCGACATCAACACAGCATGTTCATCAACAAGCGGTCAGCTTGATGGTCGTTCGCTGTGTTGCCCAACAATCTTGTTATGTTTTTTGAACAGCAGTACGATATTAATGAGTGACGATGATTTGTTTGAGTGATAGCATTAGGCAACTAAAACGAGAAGCAAACTGTACCGGATGACGCCTGTTGCCCGGATGGTGGCTGAGCCAGTTTTGGAGCGGAAACATACCGACACAGATAGCTCGAATTGAAGTGTGTCCCGCCAGTAGGTTTTCTTTTTGCCTAGGAATTCGCCTAAATGAAAACTTGGCCGAAATTATTTAATGGTAATCAAGCTTTATGTGGAGCTGAAATAGTTCGGTCTTTTACACGCAACTTTCGAAAACAAAACTTGAACATATTCTAGCTAATTGATTAACTAGTAATAAAATTAGAACTATCGGCGGTCAACGGACGACGTCATAGCTAAAGGCAAAAATGAAATTCACAGTCACTGCTTAAAAATACATCAAATGAAATCAAAATAATATTACAAAACTAGCGATGCCGAATTATTTCTTATGATAAGAGCGGGATCATGTGACCATCAGTTCCGACACCTAAAGATAATCAATTCTTATTAACAAAGCACGCAAAAAAGGCAAACACAAAAGAATTTTGAATAATAGGCTGATTGGTAGCTTAGCCCCATGTTGCCGGAGAAAATCTTGGTTAAATATTGATTTAGAAACCTTCTTTTTGTGCGAGGCTTGCCAAAATACTGAGTGCCGGAGAAACGCAACAATCTGAGTTAAGCGATTTTTTGCAACACCTATTGTTCACGCTCAGCTCATTCAATAGGACGGCGAAATAACCCAAGCGCGCATTTTTTGTGAAGTACTTACGTTGTCATGGACGACGGTCATCCCGCAGCAAGCTGTGGCGAAAGCGAAAATAGCTCGTAAAAGCACATTCCTGTGGCGTGCGCACACTTAACGAAAGTAAACAAATTAACATTTCGGTGTGTCCCCGGATTGTCTGCATAGGGTGATGTCGCCTTTGTTACCCGACTGAGAACAATTTAGCGAACAGATCCGCTGCCAGGTGAACGCAGCAACACGTTTCTAGCTAGTTCCTCCTACTGAAATCCGAGAGGATAGACGGAAACTTATTGTGTTCGTCTCAACAAAGAATTTTTTTTTACTTTAAGGGTGCTTTAATCAGTCTTAGTAGTCAAGCCAATGCTTAAAATAACTGGAAACAAAGGATGGCAGTGAACAACGAAACAAAAAGTTTTTCACTGCGTGCACATTTCTCATCAAGGTGATACCAGGTACCAATCTTGACGCATCGAATTCCGAGACGACTATTGGCTGCAGTGTGCTTTTTGTAATCTTTTCGCGGCTAGAAGTCTGGGTATCGCCGCCTTGTGGAATTTGTGACAACCCAGAGTGAGGATACTTGAACTTCGTCTGCTGGTGCAAGCAGGTGCGATTTCAAGCTTGTATGCACTTCGAAAATTAAAACATAACAGCGTGGCTGTCCGGTGCACTACCCATAGTGAGGAAAACAGAAACGCCCCTTGGGAGCGTCTCACCGCGAATTGTCGGGCGCTTGGGGGATTCGGCAGCGTTCGCGGCCGCCACGAGGACCATCGGGGTTCGAGCTTCAAGCCTCCCTCGGACGGGTTCTTTCTTTGATCAGTCTTTCCTATACTGAAACGTTCCGATCCATTTTCGGCTGTCATCGTGTGTTCTGGCTCAGAACTTACCTGAACGTACTGTGCGTATGAAGGCAGTGGGGCGTACACTATACAAATGCAAAGGTCTTTCGCAGAGTCAAGACAGTCGCTTTTTGTGGCCGACGAACGATGTAGCGGAACATTTATTTTTTTATTGGTAGGTAAAAGTTCGCCTTATTAAACAATCATTGTCAGCTCTACATTCGCCTACTCTTTATATTTGTGACAATATTCCTAATGTTGAGGTTTACGGCATTTTTTTTTTTTTTTTACCCTTACAACCGCGACGGAGCGTATTATGCATCCTCAAGAAATAATATCTTTCCAGTTTATTTCGGGAATTGAAAGTTATTCCATTCCCTCAAAATAAATTGATTCACCTCGACAAAACATAGGAGTCTCATAAATGCAGTTCTTTCTACTAAGATTAGCGCATGCCATTTGGCAACCCGTTCAAACTTCAAATGGTTTTCATCCGTAGTGGTGAGGTGCGTCATTAAATACGTAGCGTTTTTTTTTTTATTTTCAAGATTAATTATTAAACGTGACAAAATATTGTTTCATAATGTTTATAATGTATTCATCGTCTATACCAAAATGTCCCTACCTTCAAATGTTAGTCAAATATCGTTTCCTAGATCTACGCACCTCCCGTGTTTAAAATGTAGTGGCGCATATTTAAAGCTTTTAGGCATTAGCATAAATTGTTGCATCTAAAAGGCGGATTTGTAAATGAGGGGCACCCTGCCAGAATGCATTATGGTGGGAGAAAAGCATTTAAATAAAATAAATGGATAGAATTTTTGAAGTTAAAATGTTGCCTCTGAACAAACTTTACAATGTATTTGTTCCAGAGGAACCATCGAAATCCAGCCCGAATATCTATGGAGAGTTGAAGTACTTGCCAGAAGATTGTAAAGACAATCTAAAAAAACAAATAGAGCATGAATGTAGTAGAAATCCATTCCATCCCCACGTAAGCAACTCATCAGTCTGGAATATATGACTGTTACTTGCAGCATCCCTAGATCGACTCATTTGGCAAGGTTCCAACGAGACACATTCTGCCTTTAACGACATTCTTCACGAGGAATTTCACTTTAGTCGCCAGTTCATTTAAGCACCACCCTTTTTGCACACTGCGGCGCTTGTCCGCAACAACAGCTCCGAGTGTAACCTCAGCGTGCAAATGTGGTTGCGGTTCAGTTAGCTGGCGACTAAACTTGAAAGGAGTTGAGGTTCAGCCGCTGCATGCGAGCGTCGATGCTGGTCAACTGCCCAAATTTGTGCCCTTATTATAAAAATTAAATAATATATTTACTGATTAAAAGGTTAAAGGGGCGATGCAACGGTTTTTGTATTTTGCGCAAATACCGCTTAGAACGGATCCCTGACGTTAATTACCTGTGAAATACCCGTTCGTTTTTCACCACACGCAATCGAAGTCGCAGAAAAAAATAAAGAAAAACGAGCAGAGTTCACCCCCTCAACTCGCAGCCAGAACAAGCGGCCACGTGATCTGGAGCCAATTATATGCCGCCAATGTTGATCATAGCCATGCGCTGGGGTTGGCAAGGCACAGGACACGCGCTGAGTTTCAGACATTGTTATGGTTCAGCTGTTGTCGTCATTGCAGCGATTGGACGCAGGACACTACCCGAGTGTTTCTCGAGCTATCAATTATCACGAGCTCAAATCGAGTGCTCACGCAATGCTCGGGTCCAATCTATGAGCCGCATTCAAATATCGTCACTGGGCGGTACTGCTACTGCCCAGCTACGTCATCAGGTTTTGCGAAGGAGAGATTGAATGAAAACGCTCGGTTTTGTCCTCAATATTACAGCGCCACAAAGGAGTTTCTTGGTCAGTGGCGTTGCGTGCGAGTATCCTTGAGTCCCACTAGTGCCAGTAAGCTCGTGTAAAGTGAAAAACATTCCAATTGAATATCGTTGCACCGCCCCTTTAGGCGCGAACAAACAGGACGAAAAAGGGCACACGTACGACACGGACAGGCGCCAACTTCCAACTGATTTATTGAAACACGAATCATCGTCAAACTCGATCCCAATCGCCTAAACACATGCAACTGCTAAAAATGTTATCGCTCATTACATACATCCTTCAAGAAACACAATTTCTTTGGTTAACAGATAAAGAGATGGCATGCTTACGCATCTGTCGGCCGCTTTGTGTATACAGAAAGCTTCGATTAGTTATCTTTCCATTTTTTCATTCCCTTTCTTGATAAACCTTGTGCGCTCAAACAAACAACTTTTTTCGTCCTGTTTGTTCGCGCCTTTTAACCTTTTAATCGATATGAACCAACTAGCCCCAACCAAAGTTTTATTGAATATATTTACAATGACTTGACCTGAGAAGTAACGGATTACCCTTAAAACTTACTTGCTGTTATAAATCATTAACTTTTAACTTTGTTACCTTACTCGATTAATTCTTGTTACTTCAAACAATCATGCCGAGACATGCAAGGTCTACGAGTTTGAAAGTGGAACTCTGCCTATTTCGTTATAGTCTTCAATTTGACTGGGAACTGCCAGACCGCATCAATAACCATTTTTCGCGATAAACTGTTAGCCAATAAATTTAATAGAAATAACATTTCCTGCGTAGTCATGGCATTTTAAATTGACCATGAGATGATCTTATTCCTTTTGTCAAATAACTCTTACATTAAACCTTCAATGTTCACTGAACGACGAACAGGCATCCGTTTTCGTTTCGGTTTATTAACTTCTACATAAAAAAAAAAATTTAAATATTGAGTTTTTCTTCCTCTCCAACTCACCGCAAAACAAGCCCCGGTGTAATTTTGACGGTCGTGACGTGCTCTGTCACGGGAACCGGAAGTTCTCTCGGCAGTAGGAGAATGGGAGCGTTAGCGATGAGCTGGCTGTGTGCCGGTACGTTTTGAACCAGGGTTTTACTGCGCTAATTGCGCCGATGCCACCGATACTTTCTCTGAATCGGAGCCATCGAACTTGTTGTTCGCAAGGTAATGACGTCACGAGAGAGAACGATGGGATTGCGCCACCAAAACATCTCGCCGCTAATAGCCGAGGTCACACTGCTTATAGACGCTTTAAACACGCGCCAGATTGAGCCGCCATTGCCGGCTTTCACTTGTCTTACCGAGATGCCGAGCCACTAAAGCGGACGTTGACGGGCCTTCACAAAGGCCTACGCTAGGGAGAAGGACGCAGCAGCACCTAAAGTGGCACTAACTTGTCCTGCTGTGGCAATGATAAAGTGAAGCAAACGGAATAAGGAGAAACAAAAACTGAAGGTCGGTTATGACGGCGCCCATGCAGATCTGTCTGAAGGCGTCTACGCTTTGATGGCATACGTAAGCTCGACAGGCTTGCAAAGACGTAGCGACCGGAAGTCGCTTCCGACGCAAGCGCGCTTCATGCTTGTAAACAGTAAAAGGGTCTAGGGACAGTCTGCAAACAGATTCCAACGCGAGTCGCAGCGAGATCCGTGCTTCTAATGGAGCATGACAATGAGTTCAAGGAGAAACTTGGGCACGCGGAATTAGAACCACGAAAATTGCGTTGACTCGTGTTTACAGACTGCTTGATGTATGAGAAGTGTGACCCCGGCATAATTGTCTCGAGGAAAGCGGACGCGAGCCTACTTGGTTGCCGGCCGTGCGCCTTGCTTATCACCGGAGACGTCGAGTTTGGATAGAAGGGAAAACTTGTGAAAAACTAGGGAGAACGAAGTTTCGGTTTTCAAAGTGAACAAAATGTGAATATTGTAATTAACTAGAATGGATATAGGGGAACGAGTAAGAATTTTGCAATCAGAAGCCACCGCACTCAGATAATGCTTGTGAATTAGGTAGCTCAAGAAATTGGCGGAGCTCCCTTTTAAGGGTGAAATGTATAGCCTCATCTATAAGGCAACGCGCATAAAATACAGTGAGTAACTTTTCCGCAAACGCTTAGATTAATAATTTCATAAGGCTAAACTATACAAAAATTTGAAGGGCATAAATTATGTGATAAATGGATTTTGGGCTGTCGAAGCGTGGCAGAATTCAATCCTATGAGCATGCGATTAATACATTTGGGAATTTCATGTAACAAGTTACTGACGCTGGTTGAGACACGTAGAATGTTAAACATAACCCTACTCCGGCATCAGCTAATTGCAAAACACGGCTTCTTTGTACGTGCTCGCACTGGTTGCTGTATATTTCGAAAGATGAGGTCTCATATAAAATGACTGTTAGTAAAAATATGTTGCACTTGCGCTTGAATACGTTTCGGAGACTGCGGTTGATAAAGAGTATTGTCTGACAGAATGATCCATTTTATTTTTCTACTTGCAATGAAACGCAGCCGGACCATCACTTATTAGTGCACGAAAGAATAGTTCCAATGAATATGCCATGTAGAAGTTTAAAAAATATAAATATATTTCTTAGTAAGAGCAGGTGATTACGTCTCTCAAACATTTACAGCCTTTCCCCCCAATACGCCTCGCAAGTGGGCTCATTTTCGTCTTCTGCGCATGAGAAAGGAGGTAGCGGTGACGTCAGAGCGCCGAGCCCTGATTGGCTGATCGCGACCCCCCTATCTGAGCGTCGTCTGCTCCTTTGCAACGTCGTCTGCTCGCAACGTCGTCTGCGTCTGTCTTACCTTTCCTGCGACTTTCGGAAGTGCAGGTCTTTACGAGCGAGCTCGATTTCGCCTTTCAGAGAGGGAAGACGAAATAACTCGAGCGGTACGTTGTTTTTGTCGAACAACTAGCAGACGCGCATCAAGGAGGGAAGTCAAGGGACTCGCTGGCGAGATGTCCCGAGGCGCCGAGGTTTGTCTGCTAAGAAGCGAGACAGTCCGCAAGTTCCCTCCCAAATACTTTTTCCCTCCTTGCGTGTGCGGCGAGACTCCTCACTCTTAAACGGCGTCGGCGGGTTGGTGCAGTTAACGTCGTCTGCTTTACGTCTGCTAGTCAAAGCGATGGCTGCTTTACCTTTCCTGCGTCTGTCGGAGATTCACCGCTTTTTCACCGGCGAGAGTCGCCGCTGCCTCGGAAAACGAGGCGATGACAAGAGGAAGAGATTGAAGGGTTCGCATGGGTCGCGCGGGCATATTCCATTCAGCACGCCAGCCGGTCGAGGGCAGACGGTCTTGGCCAAGGACCGTCGGAGCACCGCTGCGCCGCTGCTAGGCCTATCTGCCGAGCTCGCTTGGACGGGGTCAGTGGAATCGTGGCCGTTGGAGCATTTCCCAGGTGTTTGTGGATCCAGCGTTCTTGTTCGTCGTGGTTTATTTCAAGTACTTTTTACTTTTTTCTTGCTGCTTGTAGTAGTGACGCGTGAGAAGAGCACGTACAAAAATAAACGTCCGTTGGTCGTCGCGACCAAGTAACTGAGCGACGCTGTCGGCCATGCTGAGTTGATCGTCGTAGGATTCCGTCGTCTGAGCAAAACTTACGATAATTTCGTTTCGTGAATACGAATTTGTTCTCACGTTTTGTCTTACGCACTCTTTCGGCGTAATATGGTTTTGTGAATCTGGCCTCTGCACTTCCGAAAGTCGCAGGAAAGGTAAGACAGACGCAGACGACGTTGCAAAGGAGCAGACGACGCTCAGATAGGGGGGCCGCGATCAGCCAATCAGGGCTCGGCGTTCTGACGTCACCGGTACCCCCTGCGCGAGAAGCAGACGAACTTGCCCTCCGCATAGGAGCGTGCGAACACATAAAGAGCCGCTTTTCTTTGAAGGATGTCTGAAGCGCCACTTACGGCATGCCTGTATGTTACATCGCACAGTGAAGTGCTGCCTGCTCTCTCCTTTTCTCATGCGCACATCGCGTCTTTCTGCGTCTTCAAGCGGCCGTGTTTCTCGATCTGGCTCAAGAATGAAGCACTGAAACCGGAAAAAAAAGTAGGGAAAAAAAGGAGGGGGGGGGGGGTATTTGATGGCGCTTTTGATACAAGACACATGAATAGCACCATACCAGAATCCCTACAAATACGAGCAGAGAGCAAACAAAAACAACTCTATGACAAAAAGAACAGCAAAAACAACAACAACAACAACAAAACACTGCTTTGCAAGTTTCTGAGCGAAATTTATTAAGCCATTTGCATATTCAGCAAAGGATGTGGTGCCGGTAGATGTGGCATTTTCCGATACATCATACATTCGCACCGTCTAAAGTGGTCCCCTGCCATTGAGCTTAAAAGCCTCGAAGAACTTAATTACCGGTCTTTGAGGTTTTTCCACAACACCACACCAACAAACACATCAGAGGCGTATATGTCCAGTAAAATTCCCCACAAAGTCCACTCATCATTCTCTGCCTCTTTCAGAGTCTAGAGAAATTGCGGAATACTTCGTGCATAAGATGATGAATAGTTGTAAAGCAACATTTTTCCGATAAATCTAGCGGGTAAACGCTTCCCACCACATTTAGCGGTAAAATGTTTATCGCTAAATTTAGTGGATAATTTTTGCATTGCCTTTTGCTGAGAAATGCATCACGCTAAGTTTAGCGGGAAGAGTGCTCCCGCGAACATAATTTGAAGTTTTGCCCTCTAAATAACCTTTATAAGTAACTACTGAGCCATGCAATGACTGTGAGAGACAATGGCGATTGCACATCACGACCCGCTGGTATCACGTCCCACTTGTACCGCCATACATATTCTTTAGCTCAGTTTTTTCACGCTGTCGTCATAACATTAGAAATTGACTTTAATGCTTTTGTGGCATACAATCATATGAGTGCATTGTAGATGCAACTAAATTTCACAAGAACGATAGGTTTGTCTCAGAAAATTGCATCTAGCAAACTAGCGGTCGTAAACGGCATTGCTTTATTTATAAGCTATAGCATTAAATTCTCCCCGCAGAAAGTTTTGTTGACTGATGTTTCAGCAAGCGCCATTTTTGCAGCTTGTAGAGTTCACAGTGTGCAAATTTAAATGTGGATACGAGAACGACAATGGTTACATAAAGACAACAACTGGCCAAACTTATAATCTGAAGGATGGGACCCCTTGCGGACACAGTAGGGTGAGTATATTCAGAACTCCTGAGCTTCATAGTAATGAAATCAACTGATTCTGCAAATGCGGACGAATTTAACATTGTACTTGACAAGATGTGCTAAAACACGGTGACGAAAAAATAGATTGCAATCTCGCAAAGCTCCTTTGAACAGCTAATTTTCCCGTACAAACACCCGCACATAAATGGACGCAACTTGATGTCCGTGCAGAAGTGTGCCACCCGACGTCATGCCATGACGCGACATCAGGTTACGTGGCTCACCGTTTTACGTGATATAGTTATGTGACCATGTATACGCTCTTAGTAATGTTACCTCTGTTAATGGCGTTACATTCGTCCCTGATGCTAGATTTTGCCGTGATGTTACATCCGTCCCTGAAGTGCCTGTGTAGTTACATTACGGGTGGAACCAGCTGAACAATGAAGGAAGAAGAAACAGAAAAGACAACCAATCGCTGGACTACCAACAATTTTAATAAATCGTCCTCCCTTTCTACTAGATCTTATGCGTATCAATTTTTTTTAATCGTGTTTTTTTTCCTTATTGTTATTTATACTGAGCAGGGAGGGCGCCCTTCAGAAATAGCTTTTCTTGAGGTTGCAGGGTGATTGAAGCGGAACTCACACAGTTTTTTTCTTCGTTGTCAATAGCCAAGGCCTCCTACATCTCCCTTGCCAGCTGGTGTTTATGGTGCCCTATGATGCTGGCTTGCTCAAGCTTCGGTTTGCATTTGCAAGTTCGAGAATGGGCAGCGAGGTGTTCTGGTCCTGCGAGATTCTTAGCGTTGGCCACATGCTCACGTGCACCGTCGTCTATATGCCAACGTTACTGGAGCAAGCTCAGTTTCGCAGCCTCCTATTCTTGCCTGCGGAGGCGATAGGGGGACAGAGGTGCGAACCTGAGTGGCTTCCGCGCATTGAAGCACTTTTGTCCATGAAACAATTTTAGCCTCCGACGCCAGTCACCTCGGACTAGTTTAGTTTAGCCTTGCCCTGCTTCCTATGGTTTGAGCGATATCCCTACCATTTGACAATGTAAAAAATCCGGCAATAAAGAAAAAAAAACCGGTGGCCGAGTGGGCTAGCGCACACCAGCTCGAAGCACTTGGAGCGAAAGCTCGCGCTGCAGAACCCAGGATACTGGGTTCAATCCCCGCCACTGCCCGTTTCGATCTGGATGAGCATCGTACCGGCGTGCGGTCGTGTATCACTACTGCGTGATGCACGTTAAAGACCCCAGGCTAGCGGTTGTACTGCACTGGCTAAATTGCTCATCTGCAGCTGGGAGACTCGTCGCCCTTGGAGGCAGACCATGTTCTAGGCTGTATAAACATACACAAAACCCAATTGTTTTTTTTTTTTTTTTTTTTTTTTTTTTTTTTTTTTTTTTTTCGGAGGCAAGTGGCCTAGGTGGCGGTCACGAGAACTAGCGGCGCTGCAGTCTTATCATACTTCCCTGTCTCGCGTGTCGTCTGCTACCACCGCGTTGAGATCTTCCTTTTTTTTTTCGTTTCTAGTTTCCTTTTATTCCTTTTTTTTTAAAGATGATGAAGATGAAGATTAATAAACCACAGAATTGAGAGTCAGCGCAGTGTGAGAGTTCTTTTTTTGAGTGTTTGAAATTTATTTTTGTGGGCGTTTGTTTCCTTGCGCTGTGAAGACTTAGTATGAATCACCAACTCGCCCAAGCTCAAGTATTGCTATTCAAACTTGGCGGGCTAGACAATCCGGAAATAAGACTCGACTGCAGCGCTGCTAGTTTTTGTGACCGCCACTGAGCCCACGTCGCAGGAGGAGCTGTGAAACTGAGCTTGCTCCTGTAACGTTGGTTTATGCATCTCCCGGTCTGTCCAATATAGCATCGCCCACATGTTAATTGTATGCTGTAAACGAATTTTGACCTGTGCCGGGTATCACACATACCTTTCTTGTCCGTTTGTGTATGATTTATCCTGCGGAATAAGGAATAATTCTTATTGAGTGCCGAGCACACAAACAAAATTGGGTTGTGTGTATGTTTATACAGCCTAGAACTTGGTCTGCCTCAACGGGCGACGAGTCTCCCAGCTGTAGATGAGCAATTTAGCCAGTGCAGTACAACCGCTAGCCTGGGGTCTTTAACGTCATCACGCAGTAGTGATACACGACCGCACGCCGGTACGATGCTCATCCAGATCGAAACGGGCAGGGGTGGGGATTGAGCCCAGGATCCCTGGGTTCTGCAGCGCGAGCTTTCGCTCCACGTGCTCCGAGCTGGTGTGCGCTAGACCACTCGGCCACCGATCCCCCCCGAGCGCACAACTTGAACGTTTTGCCGGTTTACTATTTTTTTTTTTTTTTCAATTTGTGGGTGACCTTATGAATATATGGGACTACTGCAAAGGGCTTCTTGGTTTTCCTTGCTTGTTCTTCACTTTGTACATGTTCCTCTTGACAGTGCGGCATATTTTTTCACATATGGAATCCAATAAGGTTCTTGGATACCCGGCATTGTGAAGTCGTGAAATCTGGGTATCAAAGCTTTGTTGGACTTGATGTGGGCAGGTCTTCTTTAGGCTTGCGGAGAGGGCTGCGATGGCCACTCCTTGCTTAACAGTTTTTAGTGTTCGGAGTCATAGGGAAGAAACTCTTTTCCCGATCGTGCTTGGTATTGACAACAGGCATGCCCTGCTTGGAATTTCAAAGCCAAATTAAGAAGCTGAATTGATTTATTCACTTTACCTTCGTGGGTAAAAGTGAGGCCCATGCAGCTTTTTTCGAATTGTGTCAAGGTGGTTTTGAGGCATCCATCGGCTTGGTCGTCGACTTCTGTGGTGCACGAATTAAGAAAATTTAGTTTCTCATTCTGCCGATGGATGCCTCAAAACCACCTTGACACAATTCGAAAAAAACTGCACGGGCCTCACTTTTACCCACGAAACTCCAGTGAATAAATCAATTTGGTTTCTTGATTTGGCTTTGAAATTCCAAGCAGGGCATGTCTGTTTGCAATACCAAGCAAGATCGGAAAAAGGGTTTCTTCCCAATGATTCTAAACACTCAAGAAATGTTAAGCAAAGAGTGGCCATCGCAGCCCTCTCCGCAAGCCTAAAGAAGACCTGCCCACATCAAGTCCAACAAAGCTTTGATACCCAGATTTCGCGACTTCGCAATGCCGGGTATCCAAAAACCTTATTGGCCTTCATATGTGAAAAAATATGGGGCACTGAAAAGAGTAACAATGTCAAAAGTGAAGAACAAGCAAGGAAAACCAAGAAGCCCTTTGCAGTAGTCCCGTATATTCATGGGGTCACCCACAAATTGAAAAAAAAAATAGCAAACCGGCAAAACATCTAAGTTGTGTGCTCGGCACTCAATAAGGCTAATTCTTTATGCCGCAGGATCAATGAGACATAAACAGACAAGAAAGATATGCGTGACACCCGGCACAGGACGAAATACCTTCCCTGCCAAAAAGGAGTCGTTTACAGCATACCGCTAACATGTGGACGATGCTATTGGGGAGGAGATCGAACAGTCACGCCTCTAGCGGTGCGCTTCAGCTGTGGGGACAACAAACCGTATTTTCTTGTTTGTTTTTGATCCGAGAAATCGAAGATGACGATTCGAAGGCCACTCCTCGTGCGACCAAAGCACTGGTCAGAGCGAAGCGCTCGTGCCCAGACCGTGCTCGGCCAGGATCAATTTCTTTGTTATGCTGTGTTGGTAAACACCGGGCTGTGGGGACAACAAGCTCGATAAAGCGCCCCCTATAGTTCGATCTCCTGCCCAATATTGGACAGACCGGAAGATGCACAAACGACCATGCACGTGGACATCTGGCCAACGTTAAGAATATCGCGGGACCAGGGCACCTCGCTGCTCATTGTTGAACTTGCAAATGCAAACCGAAGTTTAAACAAGCCAGCATCATAGGGCACCATAAAAACCAGCTTGCAAGGGAGATGTTGGAGGCCTTGGCTATTGACAACGAAGAAGAAAACTGTGTGAGCTCCGCCTCAATAACCTTGCTATCTTGCAACCTCAAGAAAAGCTCTTTCTGAAGGGCGCCCTCCCTGCTCAGTGTAAATACAAATAAAAAAAAAACTATTAAAAAAATTGATACGCATAAGATCTAGTAGAAGAGGAAGACGATTTGTTAAAATAGTTGGTAATCCAGCGATTGGTTGTATTTTCTGTTTCTCCTTCCTTTATTGTTCAGCTGGTTCCACCCGTAATGTATCATAACCAACTAGCTCAACTCATCCCCGTAGACTGTGAAGTTACATCCGCCCATGATGTTACTGTCGTTACACCTGTCTAGTGTTATATCTGTTCAAGACATTACATCTATACGGAATGGTACATCTTCGTGTGGCTTTACAACTGTCTATGATGTTACCTTCGTCTGTGGCATTACATCCACCCATGACGTTACGCATGTCCTTGGCGTTATATCTCTCCATGACATTACATCCCTCTGGGACTGTGCATCTTCTGCGGCGTTACGTCAGTCCGTGGTACGTGTTATTTTGTCCGTGCTGCCATATACGTACGTCCCTGAAGTAACTTCAATTCATGGCGTTACATCATTCTGTGGCGTTACATTCTTCCGTGGCGTTACATATTTCCGTAGCGCTACTTTCGTCTTTGAAATTGCATTCATTCATGACGGTCCATCTTTTTTTACTTCTTTAATAACTGATAAAAAAATAAAAAGGAGACATTGGCTGCTGCTATAGCAGCGCCGGCTACTCCTTTGAACTTGAGTGATTAGTGTCCATTTCCTTGAGAGTTCACAATTGTGACATAAAATAAACACTGCACAAAACACCCTACACCACACTCCAAGTTATAAAAGTACACTATTTACATCAGTGTGCAATGATTTGCCATGCTATTTATATAAAATTCCTAGACTCAAACGTACGTGGTGTACTGTACAATATACTCTAAAGGTGGCGGTATTCACATTAAATTATTCAAACACTTTTTACATTAAAAGCTCAATTTAGCGCGATAATATACAACCAAGGTATATGAGTATTATGTACAGAATATCACAGTTGAAGTATGTATGCAATGTAAATTTATCATATGATGATGTTTGCACTTTGGTGTTGCGTTTCTGTTGTTCTTGTTGAAGATGTATAACTCTCAATAACTGTCCGCTATTTTAGTTACCAAGATGAAATCTCGTAAGGCACAGAGCCCTCTTTTGTAGAACTGGCGTAGGCCAAGGTCCTAGCATCTTCTTTAGTGACAAGGGGCGGTCGTCAAGTACCATGAGCCGTAAATTGAGCTCTTTTCGACACTTTACGAATCTCGAGCATTCTAGTAGGAGATGAGTTTCATCTTCCACCGACTCCCCACATGCACATTCTGGAGATTCTACGCGATGGATGCGGTATAAAAAAACTAGCGGTATAAGCAACATTGAGACGAAGTCTATGTAGTAATGTTTCTATGCTGCGTGGGAGTGAAATGGATTCGCGGAATCTTATCTGAGGGTCGACTTAAAAAATAATGGAGCGTTTAGAGTGTTCGTCAAACCACGTGGAACTACACTTTGTGCGTACCATTGTCCTTAATATTTCCCGAGTTTCTCCACGGGAAAGGGGGACTCGTTGATATTGCCCATCCCAGTGCGCCTTTTTGGCGAGGCAGTCTGCCGCTTAAAGACTGGTGTTTTTGACGTTAGAGTGCAACATGCAACATATTGCACCCTAACCTCAAAAACACCAGTCTTCCGTTGAAAAGCACAAGAAAACTAATTTTAAAGCTAAATAAACGATCTTTCAATGTGCACCTGGTGGATGCATGCGGAGCCTATTTGGGAGGTAGTCTAGCAACGTTGTGGAATCTGCTACGTAGTCGTGACGTAGAAGATTCCTTCGGAGCAGCGCCGCCTTTTGGAATTTCAACATTTTCCTTTTTTAGCTTTCCTCCTAGCTCAACTCACAAATCGCGCATTGTACCAAACGGTCCAAGAAGACGGAAAGGAAGGACTCCCCTCTTTCTCGGACCCTCGTTCGTGCAACCGGAAACAGCCATTCTCCCCCTAGAAGATTAGCCCGTCCCTCAAAACTCGAACAAAAGTTGCTTTCCCCACGCCGTTCAGCCCTAAGCTGAGAGTGTTGTGGAAGCTACGTGCTCCTTGGGCCAGCCACACGCTCGTCACCCCACGGGTACTTCGAACGGCTCGGTTGTAACGCGCTGACGCTATTCGCAACTCCAGCGCGCCACTCGCCCTCCAGCGGACGAACGGAGAACCAGAGGAGTGGGGACGGCAGCGGCGGCGACGGCGCGGAAACGATGGCAGGGACTGTCGGCCTTGATGCGTGAAGCCGTTTTAACGAAAAAAGTGAGCGCATTAAAAAAGGAATTTTTTAATGTGCAATGCAACATGCACGAATAACCGGGATTTCTAATTTCATTAGGGACTTTTCGTGTATCGCATACGCAGCGGATTTCTGGTCTTGTGCATGGCCGCCAGCTCAATCTGTGCTCAACGTGACGGAAAACGCTCCCGCTAATAATAGAGAGTTTTAGGGAACCGGAACAAAATACGATCGATAAACAAAAACGATCGATACCTTGGATCGGGCGAGTCGACCGATCGTGTGCCTCTAAACGGCTTTGGGGGAACCGTATTTGCAGACGATAGCAGACGATTGGTACAGGTCGCGCCCCCTGGCAACGGAAACCTGCATCGGCCTCATCGAGAAAAGCAAATTTGCGTGTGTTTGTACAAATCGCAGAAACTGAAGTAAATAAAAATCGCATCCTATAAATATAGAGAACCTAAAACAATGTATACCTACTTATAGTTCGTCTTGTTTTTTTACTCGAATGAATGCGCTTCCATAATACAAAACCTGGCGCTCCATGGCGTCTCGCTACTGGCACTGCGAAGTTCTAAAATGTTCGTCTGCTAAAGGAGCAGACGAGCTTTCCGACAACAATGGCGCTCGATCTTTTTGGCGATGACTTGGAGATGGCTCTATTCGGCGAAGACAATTTACAAAACGTTATTTTGTACGACTGTCTGCGTACTAAGAGAAGGCACTTGTTGGCGGCAAGGTATGGGACGTTCAACTTGTCGTTGATGGACGAGGAGGACGTCGTACGGCCGTTCAGGTTCACAAAGGAGGATCTGCCCCATCTCCGATCGGCGCTGCGCATCCCGGAGACGTTGACAGCCAACGGCGGAATCTGAGTGTCGGAGGCTCGATTGCCACCTTTTTTTTTTTTCTTTTTTTTTATTTTAGTTTACCTGATTTATATCCTCGGGGAATAAAATAGTTCCTCGGTCGTACATGGTAACTTGGTTTGTAAGTCATACGTTCTTCTCAGTGGGCAAGCTTTGGTGTTTTACATCAACCAAATATGATGTTCACTCCAACCACGTCCTGATATGCTGAAAAGTCGCCGACAGCAAACTCGATTTGACACACAAATAAGAACACGCTCGCGCGCGCTTATCATCAACATTCGAAGTCGTCTGCCAGCAATCCTGTGTCTTTCCCTCGAGGCCCACTGCAGGGTCGAGTATTAAGAAAGTTATGGACAAATAAAACTAGAAATATTAAATCGCGAAGAAAATACAAAAATAACAGAAATATAATCATTTCTCAGGTTGAGGCGGTCATTTTTCTTGTACAAAGTTACGAGGAGGTCAATCCGTTCGCTCCTCGCAACGAGAAGTTTTTTTTTCGACGCCGCGTTTAAGCCTTTAAGGACGTCATCCCAAAGGGCTGGAGTAAAAAAAGGATTAGCGCCTAGCACCACCCGAAGTAGGAAGGTACCATCTTCCGCTGAAAACCGCTTGCGAGGAGGAGGCGGAGGGACGGAGGTAGATACGGCGCCCATATGTTGCTCTCTTACGGTAAAGATAGCAGACGATCACGGTCGTACGCCCGCGAACCGATCGTTGAGCCGTGTACGGTACGACCACGAAAAAAAAATAATAAAGGAAAACCTGTAACTTGACTGCTGTGCACTTATTAAAACTATCACCCAATATTTAAAGAGCTCGTTTTATAGGATATATGGGATTAGCATTAGAACACAAATTTTTAATTAATGCAACATTTTTAAACTAAAAAGTATCCAGATCCTTGATCCAGAAGGCTGTTGCTCACTCTGTTGACACTACAGATAACCCTCAGTCATAAAGCAGCTGTAAAAACGGGTGATAAGAGCTCGAATTGCACATCCCAACGTTTGTATGAAAAAAAAAAAAAAAAAAAAAAAAAAAAAAAAAAAAAAACTTAAAATATCAAAAACTTAAAATATAAAAAACTTAAAAATATAAAAAATAAAAACAAATTAAAATATGAAAAAAAAGGTGACCCCGGTTCGAACCTCCACTACCGCTCCGCTACGAGCTCACGAAACGGACGCTCCAATCCACTGCGCCACTTTTGTTTTTTTCTTTATTTCAATCCACTGCGCCACTGAGCAGACGGTTTTCGCTGCTGCTAAACATTAATTTATTTCTATTAAGGATGTCTTATTGTGTTTTGATCTGTATTCTCTTTCTTATTTGCTGACTCCAACTTTAAGCACATGCTGTCACATATGGCGCTCCTGCCAGGCACTACCACGAGTTATTTTATTCATGTTTGAAGCCACGGCACGCTCTCTCCGCCAGCGAAGTAGCCGTTTTGCTAACCAAGCGAGACCGTCCATGTCGGCCATTGGTCGTGCCGGTCTTTACGGTTCGAGCAGCGCATTACGGTAAGATCGCAGAAGACAAGCGCATGCGCACTTCGTACCGGAGGGCCCATCGTACCGTATCGGATGTGCAAAAACGGTTCCCTAAAACTCTCTAATGAAGAACTCTGTAGTACGGTCTACGGAAAGTCTATTCTTTGCCATAAGTAGGAGAAAACTCGTCGTGCAACGGTATGTCAAGCAATACACATCGGGAATGGGTTCGCGTTTTAAGGCCGTTACGAACATGACCATTTATTCCAAGCACTTTTAAAAGTTAAGATACGCGTACTTGCTTTCAGGTAATTACAAAGCAGATAAAGAAATGCTTGAAGCATTTTAAGCGCGTCTATGTTAGCCAGCCGTTCATGACGAGAGCTTAGAACGCGCAGTTTTGGCCAGAGGGACCGCAATGTTGCAAATAACACGGTACAAAAAAAAAAATGTACGGTATATTAAAATATTCATTTTCGATAGAGCAATAAATAAAACCCCTAAGCACGCCGATCATGTTAACAGGCAGTTTTTGCATAGGTTACGACACCCCTGAACTTCAGTTGGACGTAAGTACAGCGCACTGACGTTCAACCGGCGCTACCAACTTTCACGAGCGGCTTGATAGCCGAGTTGTACAACTTATTAAAATAGCTTAAGTAAGTGTAAATGACTGTAAAAAAAGTAACTGTTTTTTTTTTGGCTTTACTGCAAAACTACCGTGTTTTTTTTTTCGGTACTCTTTGATGCGTACTTTAGCTGTTTAATATCTTATATTGCGCCGTCATCAAGCTTCTCGTAAAAGTTGAGGCCGTCAGTTTGACGTCAGTGGGCTGCACGGCGAACTCAAATTTTGAAGTGTCGTACATGTGACAAGGAAGGTAAGGACTACAACATTTGTTTTTTTATTTTATTTTCTTTAGTGATGAGCACGGCAACGCTCCTGGCGCGCACTGAAAATTGTGCTGCAAAGGCGCAGCGCGAGCTTGCGGTTGTAATGCTACACCGCGCGGTAGCCTGCGGTAACAAACTTTCTATCAATAACCAGTGAGCAGTTTGATTACGTGTTGCAATACACCAAAACCGAGACGGTGAGCAGCGAGTTGTGCGGCTGTGACGCGAAGACACCAATACTGTGAACGCTGCTCTTCCGAAGCTTGACGGTCACCGTTCGTGGCTCTCTTTTTATAGCACTAATGGCCAGGAAAAGCGCAAACATATCTTAATCACCCTCAAAAATATTCTGCCACAAGCAGTAACGTGGCCGGTGCCTAAACCGCGCTCGCTCACCACAAAGCTTCGCGATTTGAGGTTTCGGCAACTTTTAAATAACAGCATGCTCGTTTTCCTAACGTGCATCAGCATCTCCGTCACCTGTAAAATGATCCCTCCCTAATCGCTTCGCATTTGTAGACAAATAAAGCATTTTTAGCGCGCTGAACAGCGTCAGTGAGCAGGCGCACGGGATATCCTGGAGAATCTATCCCCGTCTCTTCCGTCATCTTGGAACTACCGCCCCGCCACCTATAGGGCGTTAGAGTTGCGAATTGACACCACCACAACGCTGACAACGCCACCAAGGGCAAAGCTCATGGGCACGCCTGCCTTGCTACTCCACGAGCGCGGGAAATCTTTTCTTTCTGTTTTTGTTTGCGCCTGACATCCCATGACGCATCGGGCTCTCCACTCGCTTCTCTTCGAGCGCTTGATCGAGTGCACCGTTTGGAACGAAAAATATAGCCAATCGTTAAAAATACAAACGTGCGATTATCATTTACGGTTATTATCCGTCATGCTTGACTCATTTCCGAACGAAATTTGAACATTTCAATTTTTGTTTCCGTACCCCTTTAAGGTGAAAGGGAGAACAGCCGATTTGGTCGTAGAGAGGTCCATTCCATGCTCTTTTAAGAATGACACAATAATGTCTAGACCGTTATGAAATGATGTTTCAACAGTATCAATAGAGAGTGCTGACGCCCAGATGCATATGTCGTCTGCGTAGATGAAATACTCTAGCTCTGATGGAAGGAGACGTGACAGCTGATTCATAACCGCGTTGAAGAGAGTGGGGCTCAATACGCTGGCCTGGGGAATCCCATTGCGAAGAGTATGTTCCAGGCTTTTGCCTTTGTTTGTGTCTAAAAAAATCTTGCGTTCATTGAGAGAGTCTGCTATCCAACGCAGGGTGCGACCACGAACACCGAGTTCAAGAAGTCGATGTAAAACGCGACTATGATTAACGGTGTCAAAAGCCCGTTTGATGTCGACAAATACGGCTACGGTAATGTTACCTCGGCTTCTTTCGTGTTCTACATGAGTTACTAGGTTCAGTATACAATCCATTGTGCATCGTCGTCTTCTAAAGCCAGCTAGGTGCGGTGAAAGTGCGTTGTTTTTTTTCAACCCCCCATTGCAATCCCTCGTTAATTAATTTCTCCATAACTTTACCAATACAGCTTGTTAGACTCACGGGGCGGAATGACTCCAGTGACATGGGCGATTTTCCTGGTTTCAGAAGAGGGACAACTTTCGCTAGTTTCCAGTCTTCTGGTAGACGTTCTTGTTGCCATATGTTATTAAATAGTTGAAGAAGAAGAGTGGTTGCTTTAGGTCCCAAGTTCGAAAGGGCTCCGTATGTAATGCCATCTGGTCCTGGGGCTGTTTTTCTACCGGAAATTGTTTGTAAGGCAGTCTCCAGTTCGGGCATTGTGAATGGGAGATTCAACTCTGAATGAGTTGACCAAAATTGTGCACCTATTTTTTGTTTTACTGCGTTGCATGATTTTGTGAATTCTATAGTACATATCAGGGTTGGGCAGTATCGCGATACAAATGTATCGCGATAGTATTTCAGAAATACATTTCGTATCTGTATTTCTGTATCGCGATACATTTTTTTCACCAGTATCTGTATTCCTGTATCGAAATACATTTTTGGATGTTTCTTTGTATCGCGATACAATCAGGATGAAATGTATTTCGTTACATTTCTTGAAAAATACTCTCCCCCCCCCCCCCCAAAAAAAAAAAAAAAAAAAAAAAACTCCGAACGCATTTTTTTTTTTTCTTTCTTAGGGCATCAGGGTTGAGAGATGCTGGGGCATTGTTGCTATGCTGACCAAGGTTCCTTCCGAATCTCCAAACTATTTTTCTGCGCGTCCTCTCTCTTCTGAGGAGTGTTGCGTAGTCGGGGACTCGAACCAGGTGGCGTGCCAGGATTGAAGTCAGAGCATCTTCTGCCGCAGGTCCTTAGGTAGGAATTTCTTGAGTCATTGTTTGCTCGCATTCAATGTCCGCTTATAAATGTATCTCTTGTCTTAGCGTGCACAGTACACCCAGCCGGCAAAGCTGAGTGACACCCAGTCCGTTGCAGCACGAGCCTGGCGATGGTTGACTTGAAATAGTAGGATGACTCACGAAGTGAAGTTCACACAAATTCAAATAACCGTGATTCGAATGCGTCTGCAGCTGCGCCCGTAATACTGCACGGCTCAAAGATACGTCATCAGAAGACATGAACGTGACCCACTGCTCTGGGGATGCGAAACCCAGGAAGGAGGCCAGACGTGGCCTCGCTGTGCCGACCCAGCCTTGTACACCTGCTACTCGTCTCGAGCGCGCTGTTTCTCGGAGAGCTCGCACCTGTGACGGCAATATCAGGTGGCAATCCACAGCAATCCACGAGGTCTCTGTTTGGGTGATGCTAGGCGAAACTTGATGACTGAATCCATGCGTCGGTGGCGGAGGGTTTGCAGGAAGGACGTTCACAACAGGCATGCCATCGTATCGTTTTTTCAAACGTAACAGAAGATGAGACACGTGTTCCAGGATGCTTCAGGTAGTCCACTATTCTCGAAAATTCCAAATGACACTGCCTGCATGATCTTCAACGATGTAGCCTACAACAAAAATACCTATTGCACTTTGATACACCAGCGTGGTAAAGTTTCATGTTCAAGGCCACACCTACAGATAAAGAGTACCAGTTCATTCCACCGTGACGTCATGTGATCAATGCTGGCAGAAACGTCCTTATTGGACAGGGGCATGGTGACGTTTTGATGAGAATCAGGGTGACAGAATTTATTTAGAAGTCGAAGTCTTTTCGCATTCCTTGTCAGGCAGACAAGATGTCAGGGAAGGGACCGCGGTCAGTCCTTGATGGAACGTTTTTTTGAGCCCATTGAAGATTCCTCGTCGTTCGAAACCACTACCTTCAAGGCAAAGTGCCAAGCCTGTATACGGGAAAGTGATTTCGGGATCAAAAACTTCCACTTCAAGCTTCATCTCAGCTGGCGTCTCTAACAAATGTGAAAAATGTATTGCAGTATCAGTATTTCTGCATTTGTATTTCTGCCCTCCCTAAAATGTATTCCTGTATTTGTATTTCCAAATACTTTTTGCCTCTATTTAAAATGTATTTCCGATACGTATCGCGATACATTTTTACAGATGTATTTTAGTATCAGTATTTTGGCTACCAATTTAATGTATCCCAGTATTTGTATTTCCAAATACATTTTTGAGTATTTCTGCCCAACCCTGGTACATATCGCAGCGCCCGGCCGCGTGAGCAGTTGGCAAAACTCATCCGCAACCAGGACAACAGAAATACCCCGATGTAATGCCAAAGCCCG
>JABSTQ010003169.1:0-17084 GCA_013358835.2 Ixodes persulcatus
GACAAGACATTTCTGAAACGTTTGCTCACAGAGATCATCGTTCGAAAACGGTCCTTCTCCGTTGCACGTGGGAGCGATGCTGCGTGTGGCGCTAGCATCGCTCTTCGGCCGTACCGATTCTTGCGTGCGGGCAACAGAGGACAGTTTTTTAACTTCGCACTTTTGTGGAGCTTGTCAACTGATAGATGAAAGAACGTTGTTAAATATGGCATCCTTGGCCTATAGTGGTCATTATCAAGGAACCTCTTCAACTTCTACGTTATCGTTCCAAACGGGAGATGAATACAGCAGGGCTCAAAGTTGCGTTAGCGAACAGTTAGCGCTGCCTTGGTCAAGTACCCTGTCACCTTTGCTGATAATACGCGACTAGAGCTTACAGCGATCAGACTCAAGTGGTGCCCGAAGAAGGCACCGCCTACTTCTTTGCAGAATCGGTAGCCGCTGTTCCAGCCCGGCACAAAACACATCTTATCTCTCTTGTCCCGGCGGTTTCTGTCCTTGATTGCGCTATTTACATACCACTGTGCAGCATTCCCTAAGAAGTCTGGACTGTCTATTGTCAAGCCACCTACTTGGGAGTGCAAATCGCTGCAACCTACAGAGTGGAGGTTGACGGATGGCTATACTTCGTTTCATACTTAGTATTCAACGCTGTCAAAAACCTGCCCTGTGAGGCTGAGCATGGTGCAATGTAATGTTCGGTGCAGACCGCAAACTATAGGCTAACGCGCTGTTCTTTTGCACACATGCCCGCGTTTTCCCCCGCCAGGTGTGAGCACCGCGCATGCGTAGAAACCAGACTCGCGTCGAGGGAAGCGTCAGCGCATGCGCCGTGGAGACAGCAGCGCCACCTCAGCGGCCTGACCTCGAAGCCGCGTGTTTGTGTATAGTCACTTTAGAGCTTGCGAAACGCAGGCCGCGTGGCGAGCTCCGTGCATATAATTATCGCTGCTCTGACAATAAGGTTGTGGCGTTGGCCGGTCAGAGCGCTAAACAACCAATCACAAAGCAAGGAGCGCGAACATATGAGCCATGCCACGGGTTCCGTAAGCTGC
Organism: Ixodes persulcatus; assembly: GCA_013358835.2. NCBI lineage: Eukaryota > Metazoa > Arthropoda > Arachnida > Ixodida > Ixodidae > Ixodes > Ixodes persulcatus. Next base: position 1,056 of record JABSTQ010003169.1, read on the forward strand.
CAGTGGTTGCAGCCTTTCTTAGTCTAAACATTCTTTTCTCCTCGTCAACCGCCGAGTTCTCTCCCTAGATTGCAGCAGTTGGATTCACTGAGTTTTTTGCGGTACAGTAGGTGCTCGAGGTTTTCTGAAGGTGCAGAGCTCTAGCACCCCTAATACGGGCCTTCATAAGGGCCATCGGAAAGCTGACACGGTTTGCGGTCTGGGCAAACGGGTTCGCTTGACAAACGATACTTGCCTGGTATGGCCGTGTACAGCGCCAAGATGATCCCCGTATAGAGGATGACCAAGACCGCCGCGAATTGCAGCACCTTCCGCGGTCTTGGCCTGCAAAACACGACACCTTCTTGGGTGGGCGCCCGTATGCCGCTGGCGAGGAGTCCGAACTGCAGCACGCGCTTTTTACAGCTTGCTAAACATAGAGCTTGGTGTTTACCCATCACGAGAGCGGTGGTCATCATTTTTGTACATGTTTGCTGAGTCACCATTCAGCTGGAGCCAGTGTTATCTCGGCGCTTCACTTAGTGAAGACAAGCCCCAGCTGAATGCTGCGTCGAAAATGCGAACAAATAATTTATGTCGTTGCTGTCCCCGCGGTGTTAGGTCTCCACTTATGTGCTAGAGACGCGACAGCTGGATCGTCTTTCCAATACTATCGTGACAGAGGCAGCAGTAATGCAGAACGCATTGTGAGTTTCTTCGCCGTAATTTTGCGCGCATGAACCCGGTACGTGTTTCACGCTGGGTGGCGCTAGCATCGTCGTATGTGGCGCATCCAAAAGAAAACCCTGCAAAACTTTGCGATCTAGCGGAAGAGGAGCGAGAAGTTCGCGTCTCTTCCGGCCGCGCAACCCAGCTTTGATCCTGCTATTACGTGTCTCCCTGTTTCCCCTAAAACCCACGTTTTCCTACTTCCGCTTACCTTCCGAACACTCTCCCATCCTAGGTGATATTGCGTTCCCTCGATTGAGAACGCTGGGAATGTAAGTCTACGCACCACACGCGCTCGCTTTCTCCGTATAAAAGACTCGAGGTAAATAAACTAAATAAGGCGTTGACAAACGTGCGTGCAAGATGGCATTTGTTTTGGGCTTCTGCTTTAGAACAGTTGCTACTACATAAACCAGTACCTGCAGCGCTCGTAACTATGCTCCATTCACCCTTAAAGGGATACTGAACCAAAGAATTTAGTGTCTATAATAAGGTGCGCACGTTCTTTCCACGAGCCAGCAGCCACCGGTGTGCGCGAGCACACGCAACGAAAATGACGTCAAAGACCTCCATTCGCGCATAAGAGGACAGTGAAATGCATGGTATTCGGACCAAAGGAGAATAAATACAGGCTTTTTTTCTCTACAAGTGAAAGCTACGTGCTTGTTAGACCAATTCATCGCTTACCTTTTACACCAGACACCACTGTGTAGATGAAAAAATTGTCTTTATTTTCCTTTGGCACGAAGCCCGTGCATTTCACTGTCCTCTTAAGTGCGAATGGCGGTCTTTGACGTCATTTTCATTGCCTGTGCTCGCGCAAACCGGCGGCTGCTGACTCGTGGAAAGAACGTGCGCCACTTATTATGAACGCTAAATTCCTTGGTTCAGTATCCCTTTAAGCTGAGACTACGGCCAATTCGAGGAGCACGAGGACTCGAGGTCACTGCTTTGAAGTGTTCTTCCGCAGAACGAGCCCTCACGCTAGAGATATATGTCTCAAAGCTAGAAGAGCGGATTAGCTCGCGTTTTTATCTTTGGCTTCAGTCTCAGCTTAAAGGGGCACTGAAACCCCCCCAAATGCTTTTTCTTTCATTTTTTGCAAGGCGATTTATTCTGGTGTAGGATAATACGCAGTAGTATCCCACATGCTACAGAGTCACGCATTTTTTTTAATAAACCCAAAAAACGCAACTGCCCGAAACTGAAACTGAAACCGAAACCCCCACACCGCACGGAGAAGTGGAGAGGAGAGAGTGAGTGGCGTAGGTCACGTGGCTAAACCCGACCGTGCGCCGTGCGATTCCTTTGCAGTTATGTTTGTTCCGCTCGCTGTTCTGTACTTCAAGATGAGTTGTTTTGTACATTTAAGTGTTGGCAATTAGTAGTGAGTGCCCTTGGTGAATTCCCGTGATTGGCTCCGAAAAGAATACTGCCGAGATGTTGCGTCAAGAGCTGCCTCACATCCTGCATCTAAAAGTGGCATTGTGCGTCAAAAGTGTCAAAAATGGAATCCCATACCATTTAGTTCAGCGACGTATTGTTAACACAATCGTTTTTTTTCTGTGATCATTGTTAGAAGATAAGAAATGTAAACATCGCAAAATGTTTGACAAAGAAAATGGTACGCCCACATTAGGGATCGAACCCGTGCCCGCTACGTGTGAATCGGACATCTTTCCACTGAGCTACTGAAGGAACCTTTTCGTTCGAAGTAATGCAGCCAGTAGACTGTATTTCAGAAAGTTTGCTGCCGATTTCCCTCCAGTGCATGCACTCCCGGCTTGAAGTCGTGCAGCACCACGCATTGGCCACATTCGCACCAAGTAAAGAAACCATACGCTTGCGTATTCAACTCGATGTACGCACTTCGTGCTTGGCGTTTGAGGGAGCGATGTCTTTAGCCACAAGAAGGGACGACATCTCGGCGACGTCTTCGTGCAATCGGCTTGCTGGTCGGGCGTGTCGCACGGGGTGAATATCAGTTCTTTTGATTGGTCCGAAATTACTTTTTCGAAGACAGAATTCGCCGGTACCGTGAACGACAATTCTGAAGTAGAGGTCCAACGCCCGTCGTCCGCTGCCACCCGCGAGTCCCACGAAACGCGAAACGACGCCATGTTCAGAATTATGCAGTGAACGCACAGAATGCTTGCGGTTGTCTGTGCAACTTTTTTTTTATTCAATCAACGTATTTGCAGCTTTTTGGAAGCCAAAAAAAATGGGTTTGATATTTTTTTTATATTTTTAGTATTGACTGGGGTGCTTCAATGACAAACGACTTTGATTATATTTGGTGGTTGCGTCTAAACCTCAGAAAACGGCCCTTGACCACGGAAAAAAGAGTGAGCGCGACTGAAACTGGCCAGTTCTCGATCGGCGGTTTTTGGCCGGAAAGGAATCGATTTTCGAGCCGCAAATTCTGTTCTGGGTAGTTGAGCTGGGTAGTTAACAAGTAAAAACCTCGGCGAGCATAATTACCCTGTCAGTGTCTCTTTAACGCTCAACGGAGTATTCGTGACTCCAGCGAACTATAGGGGGGCGCTGGTCAGGCAAAATTGCGGACGAAAGGAGGCCATTTTTGTCGTTCAGCACGCGGACTACCATAACTTCTTGCACTGCAGCGCAAGATTGGTGTTACATTTAAAAGCAAAGCGATTTTTCGATGGTAGAAACCTTCTTCAAGTCAGTGCGTAGGAATAACACGGCGGAAGCATAAAAATAATTAATGGAAACGATGGTTGTTTCTATGATGCCTACAAGAACCAAGCAGGGATTGCAGACGACGGATTTGAAACGACCTTCTCTCTTGAGTTTCTCGGCGTTGCCGCTACATGGCGTCAATTTCGCGTGACTCGCCAAAACACTGGCAGTGTTGTGATTGCTGCGCCATTTCTGCCAAAACGCGCCAAGTGCTTACTACACTTCATCTTGCTACATTTTTTTCCAAAATGTGATGGTTGAATTTGCGCCAACATTGTGCCAGAACTAATTTTCACATAATGAATACTAAAAATAATAATAAACCAAGCCCCGCCAAACGTCCGGATTGTTACAGTAGGCTTGTGCAAATTTCAAAAACTTGATTATTTCCTCAAGTAACATAATATTCTATTTGATCTTTGTATCAAACGTTGGCAATACCCGGAAGTTTTGCAATATTTCCCACGCTCGTTATCTGTTATGCTTGCATAGCCTAGCATCGTTGAGTGGGCTTGTCCCTGCGGATAGTGTAAAGCAGTGAAGCGACAATCACGTTAACTTCTTTGCTTCACTGCAGCGCACCCTCTTGCTAAAGGGAAAACACTCTTCCAGAGTGAAACATTAGGAACTGCTTTTGAATGAAATTACGGCTAGTATGTATGGCAGACAGCGAAATTCTGAAGATACAATTTTTAACATTGGAGATTCATCAATTATACTAGAGTATTGCGATAAATCTTTTATTTCCTGGATGTAAGGGCGCAAACAAGCTGCTTTAAATTGAACATGACATATACCCCGGGTCTGCAGGTTAAAAACGGCAAAGAACACTGATGTCTCGGGGCTCATGTAATGTATTTATCGACTGCATTATGCTTATGTTGACTCATTTATTTAAAACAAAATTCTGTGGAGCAGTAAATACATTCTTTGAAATGACCAAACAAGTTCGGGGGATTTTTTCCTTTATTTAAGAAAGCATATTTATTGATTACATTCAGGTTTTTGTTATCATCAAGTTTTGCTTATAAAATGTAATTTATATTCAAAATAAACAACGAATGCTTTGCTTTATATAATAATTTGGAACTGGAATTTAATTGCAAACATTAGAAATTAAACAACAAAAAATAATTTGAGTACTCAAAATTGTTACAGAGAATATTATTTCAGTGGAATATAATATCATAATTTAAACCCTGAGACAAGTAGAAACAAATAACGGACCAGTCTTTTAAACCCTTGTCTCAGGGATTAAATTATGAAGTTTCCTAAACAGCTCCCCTATATACTTCCTCTTCTTGGGATGCACTATATGGTTTTAGTTTAATTTCGTACCTAAAATAAGTATGAACAATAGTTCGCACTGCACTTCATTAATCAGCATCTTGTTACCTTGCATTGTTCTTCTAAATGCCATTGAACTACTAGCTAGGGAATTAAACTTGCCATGCTGTTAGACAAAAACAGTAAAGCGAAGTGGGCAGAAACAAATAAATCTTAAAATGATATTCGAACCAGTCTGGATGAGAATAGCATGAGTGTTTATGCTCCCAAATCAATGTTTGATTCTCCAAATTAGCTTTTGGCTGCTCGAAAAGCTGCTCCAAAACGGCTAGATTCAATCACATCACTTCACTCGCAGCGTGTTCCTTGTGCCTCGGTAATTCAGCAAAAGGTCTATGCACACTTTTGTTTTTGCAAGAACCACCAGGCGGTGCTCTATTCTTCCAAATACCAGTGGACTTCCGGTTTCTAAAATATGAACAATGCCCACCTGAACACCGGGGCTTGAAACGTCGAACAAAAATTTAATAATCAAATCCCCAGGTGAAAGTAAAAAGAACTAAGACGTTCGAGATCTGTTTACTTTTTTCTAATATTCTTTTAAACCAACGTGTCTGCACCAAGACGTAAATCACACAGACGAAGGTCACTTCATCTTCTCAAGGCTAATCATAACCCGAATCGGCCGGCGCTCTCTCGTTGCGGCGTACGCCATCTGTAGGCAGCACTTCTCGCTACGCGTGCATCGTCTGCGAAGTGTCCTTTAGGTTGCCCAGAACAGGTTTCTGTTTTGATTTTTTAGAGCGGTAGCTTTATTCTCTCGCTCTCGCAGGAGTTGAAACCTGTTGGCGCCAGTGTGCGAATAGCCCCCAACGCACTAATCTCTATGGCCACTAGCTGGATCGCTTTTGCCCTCTCCGCGAATGCGGCCACGGCCGGCCACCTTGTTGGTCTAGTTATGTTATCTCTAGCCACACCATAGTAGTGTGGCGGCGCAATCTACCGCCCGTAAGATAGGGTACGCGTTTTTCACCCGCAGCTGAAGGGTCGCGGGGCGACTTCGGGGAAACCGTCGGAAAAAATAAGTATTTTTCACCGAACGGATTCTGAGCGCCAGGATAGCCACAAAATATTGAATACTTACCTACGTGCCTTTTCGCGATCGGGGCGATTTGAACAGCGCGCCGTACAACATGACGGCATAGCCGACCTTCCTGTGTGGCATCCACCGAGTTTCAAGAATCTGCTTCGTCGAGCGACTTCAATCAGACACGAAATATCACCCACGGCACAGTGCACTAGACCCACTAGACCCACGGCTATTTTTATAGCTGTCTGCCGCCATAGCGCAGTCCGCCATGTTACTTATGATGGCTAGTGATAATATAACTCTACCAAAAAGATGGCCGACCGTGGCCACATTGACCCCGTAAGTGATGACGTCACAACAAGGCGTCTGGGTCCAAACAAACCGTTGCTAGGGACGTTGCTATGTACTAATGCATGGAGACTCCACATGACGCTAGATTTATGTTTACAAGTAAGTAAATAATTTTTTGTAAGCAACCTAACTTCTTGATATTGAATTATGAAGATGTTCTTGTCGTCTCAGTGTCGTATCGCAACGATCAAAGCCATTTCTGAAGTATTACACTCCGCTTTGCTTTGGTAGCAGACGACACGATAGATTTGCTGGCCTCTGTTGCAGCGGGCGTCTTCATTGAATTGCGTCGGTAAACGAGCGACAAAAACAAGTGCATCACCATGTCCAACAAGGCCTCCGCAATGTGCGTTTTTTTTTTTCTGTGAAAAACCCAGCTTAGTTACGAGGGGTGAAAATGCAGTAAAATCAAACCACGTCAAGCAGATCAGTTACGACGACGACCTGAAGTGCATTACCGGCGTAGTGCAGGCCAGCATGAGAAACAAATCGTACGCCGTCGAGGTAAGTCGTTTGTTATTATTATTATTGTGGTTGTCAGGTTATTAAAGAATTGCATGTCTATCGCAATTTCGCAGTATTTTGCTTTTTTTTCCCCTTGGTATACATAAAATTCCGTGGATGTGCTCTTTTGGGGAAGATCTCCATCGAACCCGCGATGCGAGTACAATCTGTAATGAACTGACCTTATGTTCTTTATCCAGTTCTTTGGCGCTTTGGGGTCTTGCGGAAATCTGAAGAAACTGCAAGGGTCTTTCACCACGCGATGGTTACAACCAGGTATACGAAGCACCCTCGCATAGCGCGAGTCCGGAAACAAAATTTGGGAATTCTACCAATCGCCTGAAGTGCTTTTCTCACGGGTGCAATGCGATCTTTTAGCAGACGATCATCTCGATCGACGCCCGGACTTTCGATAAACCATATTTTGCATCGCACCCCACTATGAATATTATATGTGTCTGAAACTCATTATATTTCAAACAAATGCGATGTCAGAATATCGTGTTTATTCACACGATTCAAACGACGGCCCCGGTTTGGCCGGCCGGCGTGCGGCAGACGGCATACTTCTTGCATTCGTCGTCTGCTGCAGGCATCTTTCTTGAGGACCGGAAGTTGCAGTCGTAAATATTTCAGAAACGAGCGATTACCGGCACACTTCTGTCGAAACATATATGACATTCAAGCTTTCTACATTTGTGATTTTTAGAAGTTTAAATCCTACTCCTGATTTTTGAACGGTTGGGTTTTGGTAGCGAAACCGAGCCACATGTATTCGTCCATAACAACGACCCTAGCAACGGTTTGCTTGGACCCATGACGTCACACTTACGGAGTCAATTCCTGCTCATAGGCGGTGCTAGCCGAACGCGATCAAGCAAAAACTCATCGAGATCAGTACCCCAACCTCTTCCGGTTCTGAACTAGACGGCGGGTTTGGCAGTATTTGCGAAAGCAAATATACACGCCATCTTCTGAAAATGACCACTTATATCACTTTCAAACTTATTTCAAGCTTCTTATAAAAACATTAAAAGTAAAAATTTCGAAATATACGGGAACCGTAAGAGTGCCTGGGCTACCTATAGATAGCGCCACTGAGTTTGTCGCCAAACAAAATTGGGCGAATAGGGCCAAGCACGCTCAAGTTCAAGTTTTCGTCTTCAATATCATGGTCATGTTCTCAAGGTTATGGCCTATAATGGTTGTAACGCCCCTGGCTGAAGTTCAAGATCGCGTAATCAAGGTCACGTAAGCGCCAGTTGCTTAAGCTCCGTTAGCATTAGCCCTGGTCGCGTACGCTTGTAAGCGTCGGCGACTGAGGCTGATGTAACCAAATGTCCTTGATGTCGTCTGCGACGTTATTCTACAGTTCGTCCTTAAGGTCGTCCTAGACGTCTTCTTTGAGGTCGCCTTAAAGGTCATGCTAGGGGCCGCCCAAGAGGTCGCCCATGCAGCATGGATTTTGGCCACAAATTGGCCAATGGCTGGCGATTTTCTTTTGGCCAATGGCTAAAGACTGGCCATTCATCGGCCAATGGTTGGCCGATGGCTGATGGCTAGTGGCCATTTGCCAATAGCCAGACAAAGGCTAAACGTCGGCCAATGGCCGGCCACTGTCTGGCCAGTGGCCGAAGGACCATTGCCAGACAATGGCCAATGATTTTCCAAATCTGTGAGGACGACGTCGAGGACAGTATTTAGGGCGACATAGGGGATACTGTCCAGGAGGTTGGTCTTGATGTCCACTAGCACGGTATCCTCCACTTCACCCTAAGTACTGTCCTACTCTCCTCGACGTTGTTCTTGAAGTCGTCCTAGAGTTAGTCCTCGACACAGACCTTTACATCATCCTAGAGGGCATCCTAGAGGTCGTCCTAGACGACGCCGTAAACTCCATCCTTGACGTCGTCCTAGATGCCGTCGTTGACGTCGTCTTGGATGTGTGCACGGCATATTACAACCATTTCATCATCAAACCATTTCCTTTTATAATTGTTTTCACTAGCGAAGTTCCTGTAAAGCTCCCGCATTTTATCGCGTTTGGTCGAATAAACGTGCCTGTCTTTTTCCTGTGAACGAGGTAAGTTCACTTCTTGATTTTTCCAGTGTAAACTTCCAGAACCTTTTCGCACCTTTGTACGAAATCGCAGCACCATACGTTGAGAAACTGATTTTTGCGTGACGTCAAAATGCCCCAAAAGCGTTAGTTTACATGCCTTAGCAAACAAAAAAAGAAAGCTTGAAAAATATTGTCATTTAGACATTGTGCTTGGCTTGCCAGTTAAATAAGATGTTGACATTAAACGATTAGAGAGAGACAAAAAATTTGAATGAGTGTTTCTGCATAACATTCATGTGCCGCTTTCTGAACAGGCATTTTAAATTTAGAAATGTTAAAGAGCATGCCGGCGAGGGTAAAGCTTGGATATTCTGAAAATGTATTTAGTCTGAGCAGCTACAAAAAGAGAAAAGAACGCGGTTGGAAAATTCAATAAATCACAAGTGCTTACCCATCCTCCGAGGCCGTTGTCATCTGTTCGGTCTTAAGGTCGCTGGTCATTGTCTGCCGAAGGTGTAGAATCGAATTTTATTTTGTTAACAATTATTACGTACAACACATATTTGCGCTTACGCCTTGTTTTGAGGAGTTTTTAATGTTCTTTACGTTATTCAGTATACTAAGCTAAACCAGAGTCCTTCAACACAATACTGACAAAGAAACACCTCCGTAATGCTGTGGGATAGCTTCATACATGACCACGCACGGCACTAGCGTCGAAAAGGGGGCTAAGTGCCGTAAATCAAGCCAGCACCGCTGGGTCTCTGGCAACAAGAAAGTATTGGCGGAATTTCGAACCCAATTTGAACGAGCCACCAATAGATGGCGGTGACACGTCATTGCAGTTAGGGTTTCTGTATAGACGATTGCAAGCAAGGCAACTGGCCGCCGCTATGTCTCTGCTCATGGGGGAAACACCGTGCCATTTCAAGCTTGCCAAAGCTATGATCACGCGCACGCTGCACGTGCTTGCACGCATGGGGCACCAGTCGTGGCGCCATGCTTGCGATTGTCTATTGGCGACGTGCGCGATCGAAAGCGTCGTGGTGGTCGGCCTTCCACGATTGGCCGAATGCTGACTATGACGTCAGCAAAGGAGTTCTCATGGACGGAAATAAGAGGAACGTGCGGACTTCAATTTTGACGGTGTTGACAGTGTTGGTTCGAGAACGCTGTGATTTCAAGCTTCCGCCATGCTAATTACAAACACCATCGAACTTGTTGTTCGCAAGGTAATGACGTCACGAATGGTAACCATACGAGGGCGCCACCAAAACATCTCGCCGCTAATAGGCTCCCCACGGGAGCCAGAGTTGCGCGTTCATACTCGTAACGCCGGCTTTCTTGCACGCTTTTCGTAGTCTTCTCCTCACGTGACTAAATTCGGTGAATAGCGGCGCCGCGCGTTCGAGGAGCGCGGCGCGCTCAAAAGCAGGGGAACGTACGCCGGGGAGCGTGCAACTTCTACTTTCCTGCACGACGTTTGAATCTCCTCCTCACGTGATCGGATCTCGGCGAATAGCGGCGCGGCAGCACTGGAAAAAAGACGCGCAACTCTGACTCCCATATGGAGCCTATAGAAGAACTCCAATTGCAGTGATAGCGTTTCTCGTTAATGAAAGCGTCTTCCACTCTGTACATTCAGTACACTGAGTAAATATCCTTTTTTTTTTCAACGTTTTCCAAAATAATGTTAAACTACAGACATTTTCTTGCCTTAAATTGAATTCTCAATAAAGCAGTTACCGTCAAACTTCATCCCCGTGAGTAGCGCATGAAGTAGAGGCGCCCTGAACCCGTACGCTCACGTGCCTGGCTCTTTTTCTCTTGTTTAATCACCGTTGTTCGAAAAGGCAATAAAATAAATCTTATTTTTGGTTTTGACCTTAAAGGCCAACAAAGATTAACCAGTGCGTGCATAAAGTGATCAACTACAGGCCGAAAAATTATTGTACATATTATGTTTTTCAAAATAATCTAAATTTCATTGAAATCTTAGGGTGGTTCAGCGAGAGCGGGGTGGCCAAACGAAAATGCACTATCCGGAACAGTGGCGCACCCTGCAGCCGAATTTGACCCGGTACCAAGCTTTGGCCGACGTTTCGTGACCATTAATTTATAGAAAATTGCAAGCATGGTGCCCCGACTGGTGCCGATGAGCGCAAGCACGTGCAGCTTGCGAGTGAACATAGCTTTGGCAGGCTTGAAATCGCCCGGGCTTGCCCGCACGAGCAGAGACACGGCGGCGTCCAGTGGCATTGCTTGCAATTGTCTCTAGACGATTTTAAACATGGCTCCCCGACTGGTGACCCATGCATGCAAGCACGTGCAGCGCGCGCATGAATATTAGCGGCGAGAAGTTTTGGTGGCGCCCTCCTGTGGTTCCCCTTTGTGACGTCATTACCTCGCAAACAACAAGTTAGATGGTGTTTGTTATTAGCATGGTGGAAGCTTGAAATCATTGCGCTTTTAAAGGAACACTGCCAACACCGTCAAAATTAAAGTTCTTTCATTCCTCTTATTTCCGTCGATGAAAATCCCCTTTCCGACGTCATAGTCAGCGTTCGGCCAATCGTGGAAGGCCGACCACAGCGACGCTTTCGGTCGCGCACGGGGCTAATAGCTTTGGCAAACCTTGCAATTGCTCGGGCTTTTCCGCACCAGCAGAGAAATGGCCGCGGCCAGTAGCCTTGCTTGCAATCGTCTATGAAGGGTTTTCACTAGACACCATAGTTAGGGTGATGTTTAGAGCGCATGCTCAGAACGAGCACACATTGGTAGGTGGCTATAACGACAATTTTGATGCTGCGCAATGCGCGCTGCAAAAGAACTGTGGAAGCTCGCCTTCAGCATGCGCTCAGATGTCGCGCACACAGCTTTCTCCACAAGAGAATACCGGGAGTATTCACTGGTGGGCATAGTTGTGTGCGCGACTGCTGAGCGCGTGCTTAGGGCGCGATTCCCAATTATTTTGCAACGTGCATTTCGCATCATCAATATTGTCAGTTTTTGCAGCATATTAATATGAGCTCGCACTGAGCATGCGCTTTAAACGGCGACCTCGAATTTGGCGTCCAGTGAATATCCCCTATTGAAGGGCTCTTGGCGAAACTTTTACTAGCCTAAAGACATGTTCTAGACAGAGTCGTTTGAGAGGAGTTATCTTCTCTAATACACAAACTCCTGCAGAATTGTTATAATTTGATTTCATTTAATAATCGTAAAACCAACATGTTTTCACGCAGAAGACGACGTTCTGCTGGTCACCGTTCTTTAAAACAGCACCCACCGGGAAAGTACATCGACCGAAACGGTACAACCAAACAAACCACGGTGTAAGCAAACCCATGTCACCATAAGCCAATGCGTCCACCGAGCAAACAGATGCACCGATAGATGCTATGACTCGTGTATGTACTCGCTCGTTGGGTGTATTCACTAGAAATTCCTTAGGGCGGCTGGGTGATCTAATAACGATGGTGTGACTGATTTGTCCTCCAGCTGGTATATAGAGAGCCATTCTATTGATTGCCGTCTGAGCGCGTTCAGCACTGCCTACTTGAAGCCCCTTCATGTTTCAAAAATAGCGCAATGTTCGTCAATGCACGATGCACGTGCTACGTGCAGCCCTTGGAAAGATCATGGCGGCACAGCGCAGCACTGAGCTAGATTTCAGACGCCATGAATTTCACAGAAGTAGCGCGCGGCACGCGCAGTAGCTCTTTTCTGCTGAATATCTGAAATCGCGCATGCGGCCAGAGCCAAGTGACTAGGCATTTTTCCCGAATGGTAAGCGCTGGAAAAGTGCAGTGAATATAATCACACGTGGACATCAAATCAAAACGTGAATGATGGAACTGATCGCCTTCATTGGGCACTGTTTTTGACGGTGCCAATTCAGTCTCGGGACCGTTCGGTATCAGCACGCACTTAACCGTAAAGCACGTAGCTATGGCTGCAAGTGGAATGCTCTCACGGATTTGCTTTGTGGAAAGTCGTTCAAAAATACCTTTCTGCTTTGATATCTGTTAGTAAAGCATTTCTAGAACCCGAAATAAATGAAGTCTCAGAGTTAAGGGCTCTCCACTCGGGACAAAATGTTTGCCAAGAACGACCAAAAGATTATGTCCGATTTAAAAAAAAAACAAAAAAAAGCCTTTGATTTTGCGCGCGTTCTTGGCTTCGGCGAGGACACCATCTACGCTGCCGGGCGCGAGGCTAGTACGACATTCGTCCGCGCCTTCGACATTGTCTCGGCCCCCTTTCTTATTTTCTGGGGGCTCAGGAGGTTTAACATCAGTCGAGGCTTTAACCATGGCTATGACTGACAGCCAGCGAAGGGTGAGAGTGGCTGCGTCCTGGCACTACACGTCATCAGCACCTGCCGAAAATTCAAGCGTACGCCCGCTTTTCCCATCTGCAAGAATCGTTCCAAAGCGTACCGAAAGCAGAGGAAAAGCCTACGCACCTGTCAGGCAAATGTCATCCGAATCGTGTCCTGTGTGGACAGCCTTTTAGATGGTGCCCTGCCGAGTCCAATAGGGGCTATTCACTGGCCGCGATTGCTGAGTCTGTGGCTTCTGAGTCAACTGATGGTGAGCTTCCACAGCGTGAAGTCTACATAACTAATATTGCCTTTCTTGGCAATCTAAAGGTGCGAAATGGTTTTGATTATGCGCTGTGAAATGCGCGCTCACGCGTGGCATCCATCGAATGTTCCCATACTGGAGGGTAAAGAAATCATGAGAATCACTTACGCGATAAAAAATATCTGCTCTACACGGCCGCAGCAGTTCTCTGCCGCTTCCCCACACTGCGGCCTTAGAGGTTCAAAGCCCGCATCCCACTAGGCGGACGCGCCTGAGCTGAGGAGAGCGACGGCATTCGGACTTACCAAGTCGACGGTTGGAATCGAATGGAAGGAGGCTGAACGCGAGGCCACGCGCAAATCGAAGACACGTCGTCTTCGTCTAACATGTACTGGCGCCAGTAAGCTCGCGCTGCAGAACACAGGGATCCCAGCAAGATGGGGGGCAGATATAATCTGGTGCCTCAAGACGTCAGTGCTATCTTCGGATAGTTAACACCCCATCTGCGGCATGTCAAGATTATTTGAAAGATTCTCCTTTTTGGAGATGGGGCGACAAGTCTGATTTTACTGATTACGCCCGAACGTTCTCGCCGGCTGCGACATCCCCAACACTACGACCTCTGGCTACAGGTACCGGGACCTTTTGCGTACAGCGAGTCAAATGTCAGAGTTTATCTTAGGACTTACGTACCTCATCTGAAAATCCTACGTGCCCCAAACAAAGAAATGAAAGTCGAGTCCTTCACTTTGTTAGGCGACGCCTCTCGTCCAGCTGAAATACCCAAGGTTCTAGAGGGAGTTCCTAAATACTGCACATCTCCTAAAATACATGGCGTCCTCAATGCTGACCAATGTACAAGACATCGAAGCTAAATCTCGAAAAGTTGACAGGCTCTTGCGCATGGAGGACTGAGTAAACGTTCTGCTGAAAACTGGACCTAGATATGAACGAAAGATGAAAGTTTGTTCTATTGTAGACCATTTTAAGTAGAACAACTACAACTTCATCGTTTCACTTAAAGAAGGAGGATTTGTAGCGGCACCCAGAGCCACATACCTGGAAAAGGCAATATTAGTCATTGAAACTACTTTTAACTGCAAACAAGGGTTCAAGCCCAAAGATGCAAAATCTATAGCTCTTCAACTTTGCCATAGTTTGGATTTAACCTACTAGACCCCACGCGTCAAAAGACGCCACAAGTGTCACGCAGAGGAAGTAGTGAAGGTCGCGATGTTCAGGTCACTATAGCAGACGACATACGCCGCAAAGTTGTTGCTGCCCAGCATTTCACAGTCGGCGATATGTAGTTTCGGCTGGCCACACCTGATGGCCAGAACGAGCTAGGTGCACGAGACCAGGAACTGCACATACAAAATCGGGGCACGAGAGTAGCGACACGACGCAAAATTATCTAGATGCACGACGTCAGAAGCGCCGATGGTGATCTCCATTTTGGGCCTGGGAGGTTGCCATGGTAACCGTGCTGCTAGCGACGCCGGACGGCAACGTTTTTCTAGTTGATATCTCCATTCGTTCATTGAAAAGTTGGGGCGATGCAACGATTTTTGTATTTTGCGCAAATACCGCTTTGAACGGATCCCTGACGTTAATGACCTGTGAAATACCCGTTCGTTTTTCACCACACGCAATCGAAGTCGCAGAAAAAAATTAAGAAAAACGAGCAGAGTTCACCCTCTCAACTCGCAGCCAGAACAAGCGGCCACGTGATCTGGAGCCGATTATGTGCCGCAAAAGTTGATCATAGCCACGCGCTGGGGTTGGCAAGGCACAGAACACGCGCTGAGTTCCAGACATTGTTATGGCTCGGCTATTGTCGTCGTTGCAGCGATTGGACACGGGCCACTACCCGAATGGTGCCAGAACCTACCGTGCGCCGTCATTCAGCGGGAGACTGATGTCGCAAGTAAGACAATAACTGATTGGACGAGCCTTTGTCGGGAGGTTGTGGTAAATGCCGTCTTTACGCATTCAGAGATGATTGGCGGCGAAGGCGTGACTGTAGAACTAGACGAGAGTATGTTCGGACGGCGAAAGTACATCGCCAGTGGGTTTTCGGCGGTGTGGAGCGTGGCAGCGGGTGCTGCTTTCTTGTTCCCGTGGAGACCCGTGACGCTAAAACCCTGCTAGGGCTAATAGCCAAGTGGGTCCGCCCTGGAACAAGAATAATCACTGATTGTTGGGCTGGCTATCGCAAGCTAGCAGATGACGCTCGCTTCACGCACCTCACCGTTAACCACAAGCTGCACTTTGTCGACCCGAACACTGGTGCGCACACCAATACGGTGGAGGGCACCTGGGCCCACGTCAAAAACTCTCTTCCATCTGGACGGCGCGAGAGCCACCATTTCACTGGTCACCTTGCAAAGTTCATGTTTTGGAGGAGAGTGAAGGCGCGCGGAAACACTGATAGATTCCAGTCATTCGTCGCCGCGGCCGCCAAAATCTACAGCCCAGACGCAGACAGGGACCTTCCCTATTGTGCGGAGGACGAGGATTCTAACGGCCCCGGTGACTTCGAGTGATCCTCTGCGCTGAGCCCGTCGCCCGCCTGCGTGCATAAAGACGACTTATGCGCCAACCGCTCGTCAAGTGCTCGTCACGATAGGCTCTGGTAGCGGTCTAAACGGCCCTTTTTAGGGCCTCCATATTTTGCAAACGGAGCTGTGTTTTGAATGCGGCACCCCGTGTCTCAGTAAAAAGTTCACAGGAAA
>JABSTQ010003170.1:0-25895 GCA_013358835.2 Ixodes persulcatus
GGGGAAATCATAGTGAAGAAGATTACACTGGATTGGCGTAACAACAAAAAATAAACAACATAGACGCGTCGCACTTATACGGGTGGCATTCTCGCTATACATTGACAAGGCGGTTAGGGCACGGACCAGTTCACTAATCCAAAATACCCTTCTAAGCGCGCCGTAGGGGGCCCCTATTAAAGCGCTTCTGTCCTGGGAAAAGTGGCGCCAATCATTGTGTGGAAACGCTCGAAACACGTGCCGCGTGACACCTCTGGAAAGAACATGGCGTCTGAAATCTAGTTCGGTGCTGCGCTGTGCTTCCATGATCTTCAACAGGGCTGCACGTTGTACGTGCCTCGTGCATCGACGCACCTTGCGCTACTTTTGCAACATGAAGGGGCTTAGAAACCATTGCCATCACACGCCTTGGGGTCACGGCGGATAAACCAGAATTCCCAAAACTTTCACGGACCCCTTCGTGGCTCGCACGCCAAAGGCAGGGCATTCTTCAAGTCAAACACATGTACCGTCGTCTATCTCTGGTCGACCCGCTGGGATTTGCTTCTCGTGGCGTCCGTGGTTTTCACCACGTCTCTCTTGTTTGTGTTCCTTAGGCTCTTCTTCATCTACCGGTGTCCCCGGCGTATGTCGAGTTGCAGTATGAACACTTCCTTTTGAATTCCCGACACTCCAACTCACTCTAGGGGGTGCCACTCGTTTTATAAAAAGGTGGTTATTGTGAGGGTTGGAGATGCGTCCCGGTGTACCGTTGCTAAGCCTCTCTACTGTGCGGCTTTACTGATCGAAACGAAATTATTCATTTTATACAGTGAATCTCGGGCGTTATTAGCGCAGGTAACATTTTCATTCTGAAAACAAAAACGGCGTTTAGTTTAATAATTACCCCAGGAGGCACCTTTGAGTTCTGGAACGAAACCGAACTATTCTCTATTTTTTATTTAATTTCTCTAAAAAGGTGTTATTTCCGGATTCTTTGATAACTAAAAAGTATCTCGTAGCGCCGTTATTGAGCTAAAGAATTTGTTCGCGGAAAGTTTATTTTGTGTCATATGTGCCCTATGGAGCATCTTGAAATATTTCGGAAAGTTCAGTGTCGCTTTAAAAACAGGGTCTTTATTCACCTTAGAGGCAACATAGATTATTGTATTCGTTTAACCAAATTGGTGCTGATATTTGTGTTTTCTTGCTATCTTTTCTCGCTCAGAAAAGTTCCATGTAAATTAAGAAACTGCAGGCATTTTTTTGTATTTAGATGATTAATTGCTTTAGCATTATTCCCAGCACAAGAATTAGAAAATAAAACAATATTTTACAAAATACTGCCAGGGGTGATGAGTTTGAATCAAGTTCACAAAACGTATAAATACAAAAAAATAACACTGTTCTTACTAGAAAAACCCAAAAATAGAATCCGACTAGCAATGGTTGGATTTGGGCTAGTTGGTTTGACCTTATGAGATATACTGCTCTGCGAAGTTACACTGAACACGTAAACTATGAAACGATATGGTGGACGGAAAAAAAAAGTAAAAGCCGTTTACAACTCCCTGTAACGCCAAATTAGAGCGCAGCTCTTGAGGAGGAGGAGTGAAGGGTACTGGGGGGGTGGGGGGTCACGTGACCTCGGGAGTGACCTGGGGAGTCACGTGACCTCGGGGGGGGGGTCACGTGGCGATGACGATGCCGATGACGTCATCAGTGACGATGCGGATGCCGATGACGTCATCAGCGATGTCACGCGTCCCATAATGCACCGCGCAGTTACGCCGACGGCGACGCCGACGCCGCTCAAGCTGGAAAAGGGCGCCTAAGAGCTGCGCTCTAAAAGTGAAAGCCGTTTACAACTCCCTGTAACGCCGAATTGGAGCGCAGCTCTTGAGGAGAAGGAGGGAAGGGCACTCAGGGGAGGGTATACCCCCCCTCCTCCTCCTCCTGCCCTCATTCTTCAATCTCCTCCGGAGGGGGGGGGGGTCACGTGACCCCCCCCCCAGGTCACGGGACCTCAAGGGTTCCGTGACCCTCTTCCCCCCCTCCCCCCCCCCCCCCGAGGTCACGTGACCCCGGGGGGGGGGGCTCGCGCGGTGCATTGTGGGACATTTTCTATAATGCGCCGCGCGGTTACGCCCGTTGGCTTGAGCGGCGACGCCGACGCCAACGGCGACGCCGCTCAAGGCGGAAACGGGCGCCTAAGAGCTGCGCTCTAAAAACATTATCGTACGATTTGTCTACCGCACAAAGAGGAACAGGGTCCTGGAAAAGGCCAAAAGCATAGATTAACCACTGCGTCTCTTGATTATGGAGGTACTGCCTGCCCCATATATGTCAACGAGCACCTGACGAGTCTTAACAAAAAATTACTTGGAGCAGCCATCACACAAAAGCGTAGAATGGGATGGCATTTTGTGTGGTTTGCCGGCGGAAAGCTTTTCGCGCGCAAGAATGACACCGCTGAAGCAGTTCAAATCATGTGCATGGATGATGTTGCAAAAACTGCAAACTAAAAAAAAAAGTTCAAATATCGTCTCAAATAGTAACCATGAAGTTTCAATGGCTAATAGGTTACTTCGTCTAGATGCAAATATTTTGATCGCTCATCTTTTAACGAGCAATACCAATGCTCCGAACCAAAGTTTTCAGTGACGCATCTAAATGCGAGAAGCATAAAAAATAAGTAAGACAATCTAAACGACTTTATTTCTTTTCTATGCGTAAAGTTCGATGTTCTCTTGTTCACGGAAACATGGCTATCATCAAATGACGCAGCCCCAAATATTCAAGATTAAAAGTATGACGGACTTCTTGGGAATAAACGGAAAGGCGGAGGAGTGGCAATTTACACGAAACGAAGTATATTGTACGATGTTATTGACGATTTCTGCAAATTTGATATAAATATAGAATGCCTGACAATTATAATTAGAAACACAGTTATTGCTGTAGTGTACCGCCCACGCTCGGGCAGCATGCTAGCTATTTTGAATTCATAGATGAACTACTTCTTTATGTGAGTTCAACCGGTGCCTCACTTATGACACTTGGAGACGTTATCATAAACACAGCTTCTCAAGATACATAAGCGAGAGAATTTAGTGACCTCTTAACCCCATATGCGTGTGTAAATGTGATCACGATATCTACTAGAGTGACTGCTGAAACTGCGACTACGCTTGACATCTTTCTATCTAATTTAGAAGAAAAAGATACTACATCAGGTGTCTTCACTGAGAATATTAGTGACCATCTGCCTATTTATTGTTTAAGCTCTGTGCTAAAAGAAAACTAAAACAAAAATTCCCGCTAGATATAGCGCGGAAAAGTTTCCGCTAGATTTAGCGGGATAAATTTTCCGCTAGATTTAGCGGGGAAAACTTTCCGCTAGATTTAGCGGGATAAATTTTCCGCTAGATTTAGCGGGGAAAACTTTCCGCTAGATTTAGCGGGATAAATTTTCCGCTAAATTTAGCGGGGAAATTTACCCATGATGCACCGCGCGGTTACGCCGACGCCGACGCCGACGGCGACGCCGCTCAAGCCGGAAACGGGCGCCTAAGAGCTGCGCTCTAAAACATAACGTACTTATTATGAAAGGGCAGTGTACCTCATGACATACATGTGAAAGGCATACTGCGGTTTCATGTGTACAGAGCGCTACACTGTTAGCACGAACATACGATCGCATGTTCTCAGTGTTTTTCTCTTAGAACCAAATGACCGTCATCGAAGATATCATTGTTAGAGAAAGAGCTCATCTAGGCTCTAATATAAGACGTAAAATTGTGTGCCCAGTAATATTCTTTCCTATATAAATGGCGGAAAGGCGCCGATGTCGTTTGCGGGCTAACAGTGTTGTGATGTGTACATTATTTTCTTTTCTGTCTTCCATCATAACGCAATCCGAGTCAGACAGCAGAAGTGTCTTTGTGTTATTTTAAAGTAAGGTGTTTTACATAGGACTTTATACTACATCCAGCCTTTGACTGCTTGTATATTATGATAAAGATGTCAGAGTTTTCCATATGCTAAAAGAGACCTTTCTAGAAAGACTAGTAATAGGGTTAATAGGCGTATTTTTGTGATCGTGACGTTAATCGGTTGCCTTTATTGCGGCAATTTGTACTAATATTAGTAATACTGTTAATATATCGTAAAATGTAATTTCTGGAGCTCTCATATAATTTGTCGCTTCTTATGTAATTTCAAATGCTCAAATGTGTGTGGCAACAAAAAAATACGTAAATTATCGTAAGATTTGCCGCATTTTATATTAATATGTCGCACAATTAGTCGCACAAGCGAACAGAGGTACGAACTGTAATTTTAGGTGTGATGCGTTGTCGTCGAATGAACTCCTGCGGTCCCAGTAACGAAGGAAGAGCAGTGCTTCCTTGCATTAGCGTGATTATCCTCGGTGGTTTGTAATTGACACCCACAAACGCTCGTAGATGTGCACGGTGAACATGGGCGAAAGATAAAGGTCACTGTTGTGCATTAATTGCGTTCACGGTGTATTCGAATCGATTAAAGAATGATCCCGCTGGGCAATCCAAACTTTGTTTAAACTAGTGCGTCCGTTCTCCAACATTATTTCAAGGCCGGAAGACGTTGCCCACTCTGAATTACAGACAGGGTTGGTACGCAAAGTGAAGGGTTCTTACTGCGACGCCACGTGCGTCGGTGATACCGGCTGATGAAGAAGCACCTAAGGAACACAAGCGAGACTGCCGTGGCGACGACCACGCACGCCAGGAGAAGCAACTCCAAGCGAGCCGGCCACAGCTGGACAACGAGAGATATGTTTAACTTTAACGACGCCTTGACTTTGGCTCGAGAGAAACGATGGAGTCCGAGAACGTATGTGGAGTCCCGGTTTATATGCTATGACCCAAAGGCGTGTGATATCAATGGTTGCCCCCTACCGAAGGTATAGAAGCATATTTTGGAATAGTGAATTTATTCGTGCCCCCCGTAACCACCGGGTAAGTGTATACCAGGATGCCGCCTCTATAGGTGGCGACACATCTGTGTTGTTATTACGTATTGTTCTGTCAAGCCAAAGTAAACTTTTCGGTATTTATGGCTCAGCGCAAATGCCCCAGCCGTGGAGTTATTGTAATGCACGCTAAAGGTTCAACTGGCGCTAGTGTGCCACTATGTCTACTTGTCGCGTAGCAAGTAACGCGACGAAAGCGGTCGCACTTGCCAAGGCGGTGATAAGTCGCCACCTGTACTTATCGCAACTGCAAGGTTTCATCCACAATGAATAAGCGCGATATCGAAGCGGGCACATACGGCGTGATTCTCGCGAGACACACGTCGCAATACGCGCCTCGCTTTTTTTTTTTGTTAAACTAGTGTACCACCGCTAGCCCCCGCAGCTCCTCTTTTTCTCACCTAGCACCGCGCATAGGCAGTAGTGCGACTGCTCTAGGTGACGGTAACCAAGCCCTCGAGTAGCCGTTACCGCCATTGAACATGTTCGCGGCGGCAGCGGCGGTTCGACCGCCGCTTCCGCCGAGAACATGGGGAAGGAATTTTTGTCCCTTTTTCGAGCACCACCAGGTTGCGCTGCATCTAAATCGGTGAAATGGAAGAACGGGTGCGGTTTCCTCCCTTCCGTTGGCGACAAGGAGGAAAATCGCTTTTTCCTCCATTTCTGCTCCCTTTTTTTAGAGTGTGTTGCACTTCCGGTTTTCAACTGAAGCAGGCAATAACCTGCTAAATATTGTGCTGCTCCAGCGCTATCGTAAAGGAAAACGCGCGCGCATTTTGTCTTTTCGACGGAATACAATAAAATATACTTTGTTGCTTGTATCACAGCACACAGTAGGTAACTTCATTAACAGTATTGTTAATGAAGTTACCTACTGTGTACCTATCAGTTCAAACTGATAGGTAACTATCAGTTTGAACTGATAGTTACCTATCAGTTCAAAACAGATTTTTGTTTTGTATGCCTATATATCTTTGCGTTTTCGTTGTCAGTATCCTTTTTATGCTTGTTCATTCTTCCAACCATAGTGCTGCTTAGTTGCCATTAATACAGGAACTGTGGGCTTGTCAAGTTGCTAAGCGCAGCTTTTTTTTCCACAGCCCCTCCATCTGTATTTTTACAATGTGGAAATAAACTCATTTGATTTGATTTGTATAAAAGAGAAATTGCTTTAGTTACAGTACTTCTATCACCAGTGAGCGATATTTAATTTCCCAGCTATTCCGGGTCCAATCTTATGTCCACAGCAAGTATATAAAGACAAGTGACGAATATAAGCGAGAATACCAGTCTAAAAGAATGTAAAGCTTGTTCAAGTAGCAACAACCCACTGATAACACTACTCCGTTTCATACTTAGTAGGCAACGCTCCCAAAGCTACTGGCGCGAGTGCGTGGCTTTGTCTACGTTTCCGTTCGCGCGAGCACGCGTGCAAATGATCAAAGAAATCAAGCCTCATGCTCGCGCCAGTAGCTTTGACAGCGTTGTACGCTAAGTGTGAAACAGAGAATAATACTCATAATCTGGGAAATAATCTGCAAGACAAAACAGTACAAAGATACGCGCACTCTAAAAGGTGTTCTTCTTTTAATACTGTGCTGAATATTTTAGGCGGTAAGCGCACTGATCTCTATTGTAGTAGGCTGGATCGCGGACCGCGGCCTCGGCAGCTGGGGCCAAGTGTCGACACCGGCGGCCATTGATTGACACCAGCCAATGCATGGGACTCTATGGGAAGAACGAGAAAAAGTTACGTTTTCCCCTGTTTCTAAGCTGTTCTCGGCACTGAAACTTTTTGGATGCTTTTCGATAAGCCCGCCAAATAGCTTGCGTACAAACATTAAAACTGACAGCCCTCGCAGTTCTTATAAATAAATATTTTGTGGTCCAGAGTGACTCCGCTGTAATGCAGCTCAATGAGGCGAGAGTTACCTAGAGTTACCGCGGAGTCGGTGGCGGTTTCGTTGAGTTGGGTTTAGCAGACGACAAGCTTGAAGGCTTTGCTACGCGGAATTCGCTCACTCCCGGAAAGCCGCTGTCGAGGTGGAACTTCTTTGTCATTCATCAACTTCCGGGCTTCCCTAAGGACGGTCTTATACGCCTCGCAAGTGGGCTCATTTTCGTCTTCTGCGCATGAGAAAGGAGGTAGCGGTGACGTCAGAACACCGAGCCCTGATTGGCTGATCGCGGTCCCCTATCTGAGCGTCGTCTGCTCCTTTGCAACGTCGTCTGCTCGCAACGTCGTCTGCGTCTGTCTTAGCTTTCCTGCTACTTTCGGAAGTGCAGGTCTTTACGAGCGAGCTCGACTTCGCCTTTCAGAGAGGGCAGACGAATTAACTCGAGCGGTACGCTGTTTTTGTCTAACAACTAGCAGACGCGCATCAAGGAGAGAAGTCAAAGGACTCACTGGCGAGGTGTCCCGAGGCGCCGAGGTTTGTTTGCTAAGAACCGAGAGTGAGCGTGTTAGTGTCCGTAAGTTCCCTCCCAAATAATTTTTCTCTCCTTTCGTGTGCGGCGAGACTCTTCACTCTTTAACGGCGTCGGCGGGTTGGCGCAGTTAACGTCGTCTGCTTTACGTCTGCTAGTCAAAGCGATGGCTGCTTTACCTTTCCTGCGTCTGTCGGAGATTCACCGCTTTTTCACCGGCGAGAGTCACCGCTGCCTCGGAAAACAAGGAGATGACAAGAGGAAGAGATTGAAGGGTTCACAAGGGTCGCGCGGGCATATTCCATTGAGCACGCCAGCCGGTCGTGGGCAGACGGTCTTGGCCAAGGACCGTCGAAGCACCGCTGTGCCTGCTAGGCCTATCTGCCGAGCTCGCTTACTCGGGGTCGGTGGAATCGTGGCCGTTGGAACATTTCCCGGGTGTTTGTGGATCCAGCGTTCTTGTTCGTCGTTGTTTATTTCAAGTACTTTTTACTTTTTTTTCTTGCTGCTTGTAGTCGGGGCGCGTGAGAAGAGCACGTACAAAAATAAATGTCCGTTGGTCGTCGCGACCAAGTAACTGAGCGACGCTGTCGGCCATGCTGAGTTGATCGTCGTAGGATTCCGTCGTAACCTGAGCGAAACTTACGATAATTTCGTTTCGTGAATACGAATTTGTTCTCACGTTTTGTCTTACGCACTCTTTTGGCGTAAGATCGTTTTGTGAATCTGGCCTCTGCGCTTTCGAAAGTCGCAGGAAAGGTAAGACAGACCCAGACGACGTTGCGAGCAGACGACGTTGCAAAGGAGCAGACGACGTTCAGATAGGGGACCGCGAACAGCCAATCAGGGCTCGGCGTTCTGACGTCACCGCTACCCCCTGCGCAAGAAGCAGACGAACTTGCCCTCCGCATTGACGGCAAGTTGCTTTGTTTACTCCACTACGAGAGCAAGCTTGCCAGCTCAGCCGTAGGTGCTCCGGTGCGTGTGATTTTTTATTCGGCGACCGGACGTTTGACAAATACCGATTCGATCTCCAAACACCCGACATAAGGATTACAGCGCACAATAAAATACTCACCTCCGAGCACCGTGTACATGCTTCAATATGCTTACTTTTGTGCGTTTCTCCCATAGACTTGCGTGTATTGCCTGGTGTCAAGCAATGGCCGCCGGTGGCGACACCGACGGGCTCCCGATACGCTATCCAGCCTACTAAAATAGAGATCAGTGGGTAAGCGTTTTCTGGCATTTTCCAGACCATTTTAAAAGTTTTGGAGCATGCATATATCAGTTTTGAACGCTTGAACAAACTACCCTCCTTACCAATACATGAGCGGCATCGCGAATAAAACGAATGTTACCGTGGAACATTCTTTGGCCAGGTGTTCGGCATTTTGTGAAGCCCAGAAAAGAGCGTCGTCGCGAGGCTCGACCCTGATTGGTTGCCGCGTGGGAGAGGAACGTGAGGTGCTCGACGCTGATTGTTTATCTGGGAGGTCATGTAACCGGATGAATAGAAGAGGAGGAGTGAGGTAGACGAGAAGGAGCTCGACAACCTGTGCGCGCCGAGAGAAAGGAGCTCGAGTGTAAGGAATGCACTGGAAGATCTCCGGGTTTATCAGTCCGATTAGCGCCAGTATCGCTTTAAGGTGAAACACCACCATGCATGATGTTAGGGTGGTTTTTGCTGGTTTATAACTTTCTTTCTATGCATCCTACAAATATAAAATTAATGACAAATTAGATAGCTGATTTTTTACAATACTTTAATCACTCCGTATTACGAGTATCTTTAGCTGTTAGTTATTTTTTGGCTTTGATTAGACCACAGTTTTTAATATTGAAAAGCTTATTTCTCGAGTTCTAACCTTCCATCGCCAAGACATTTTACGTTAGGGTTCGGCTGGATATAATGAATAAAAAGTAAGCAACGAACTCTGCAGATAATGTTTTTTTTTTTTTTAAATAGAAACTAAAGTTTAAAATGGTATTATAACCCATGGTGATATGAAAACAAAATCACGTCAACTAATCAAAACTACGAGACATTAAATTACGAAGCATCCTTCGATGTTACTTTTTCCAGAAATTCCATATTGCTAAATTACACATAAAGAATGTTATTAGACCTCAAGCTTTTTCCCCTCAGTTACGGTAAATTGCAGTTTGCTTAAAATAAAATACAAATGGCGACACGTGTTCAAGAATAGCTTCATGTGCATTTACCGGCGTGTGCCACTTGGAAGGCCACGTGAAAGACAGAAAAAGCTCCAGATTTCAGGGTGTCAGGTGCCTGGATACGCGCAGTGACCATGCCAAAAATCTCAGAACAACAAGCGCGAGGCCGCGAGAAAGCCACAGCTGCACTTACGCGCGTTTCACTGTTCGTCGGTACCACGCCGGAAGAAATGAAATTCCTTCCACCGTGGTCAGTACACATGCCTGACACGATCCAAGTGAGATGGGCGCCCGAAAAGGGATTCAACCATTTGGGATTTCGCCACGTATGCGAAAACATTTGAATGTTTTTATCACTCGCGAAAATCATTTTCGCAATCAAACTAATCGTGTCGCGATGGTTCGACTATATTTTGTTTCAAAAACCATCCTGGCGGCTCTCAAGTAAGTGGCAGTGATGTTTAAACAAAACACAAATCAGCGAAACAACTCATTGTCTCTGAGCCAACGCGCTGGCCCATAAATCCATGTTTGTCGGGTTTAAATATCGGCCGAGGAGCCAACAATCTGACGGTGGCCAATCTAAGATTTCGGTTCCATGTCAAAAGATCCCCTGTTAGTTAAAATAAACCCGCAATTTTTCATTTGTTTTTATTGGGGCCTGTTAGGTGATTTTTGTCGGGTTGGTTCGTAAAATCCTAAGATCTGGATACTTGGTTTGCTTCACCTTAGTTCGAAGCGCAGCCAACGCTACGGGCTGATGAAGCCACCGAAGCAGCGCCTAAAGCGCGAAATCAAGCGGTTCGTTTTCTTTAGGCGCCTGTGCGGTCGGGATAAAATAGAACCACAAACTAAGCTACGCTTTATGAGCATCTTGGTGCTTAAAACGATGGTTGTCAATTATTTCAAGTTTTTCCTGAAACAGTTCTTCACAAATGTGGAAAAAGTTCGTGACAAAGCAAATAAATATTACGTGAGCGTTCTAACACCGTAACTAGAGCCGAGGAAGTCGCACTTTTGAATCATGACAATCGACAGTTTCGTTTGGTTTGTAATTACCAACAAGATGCGGCGCCCAGAAAAATGTCGGGGAAAAGAATGACGATACTCTACGCTTAGGTAATTTAGTTTAGCTCGCTAGGCTAAACAAAAAGCAGTGAGGATTGTTGACCGAGTTTGTTATGGCAGACAGGCCGCAATGGTACTGTGAGCCACCTGACAGACATCTTAGTACAGGAGGCGCTGGTAATTTAGTATGTATAACCAACTAGGCCGCCTGAATATTTTGATACTGTGCGTTAAGTCGACAGCAGCCACCCCTATGGCGACGAGACGTTTCTGTGGCGACCTCGTTTGGTTACTTTCGTGACGTCATTACCTTCTGAACAACAAGTTCGATGGTGTTTGTAATGCGCATGGTGGAAGCCTGAAATCATAGCGCTCTCAAAGCAACACTGCCAACACTGTCAAAATTGAAGTTCCTACGATCCTCTTATTTCCGTCGATGAGACATCCTTTGCTGACGTCATAGTCACCATTCGGCCAATTGTGATGGGCCGACCACAGCGACGCTTTCGATCTCTCACGTCGCCAATAGTGGGGTGACTGGAGGGGGAGGTTTTCTCGCTGACTGTTTCGCACCACTATTATAGGCCCTAAATAGTTTGTAGGCAAGCGCACTGGCACGCGGTAGATTGTGCATCGAATGCCTTGCGTTTTCGTCGATATTCCGAGTGGCCGGTGCTGGACCCTTGGCGTTGGTAAGCTTCTATATTTATCCTTTGGACATTTCGCCGTTTGTTGAAACTGGGTTCGGCTTTTTCAAGGCCTCGAAGTCCTCGAGCAGAAGAGAAATCTCAGTTATCAGAACGAGGTTTCAAGAATGTTCTTTTAATATTCCTTTCAATTGACCCCGTAAGTGATGACGTCACAACAAGGCGTCTGGGTCCAAACAAACCGTTGCTAGGGACGTTGCTATGGACTAATGCATGGAGACTCCACGCGAGGCTAGATTTTTGCTTACAAGTAAGTAAATAATTTTTTGTAAGCAACCTAACTTCTTGATATCGAGTTATGAAGATGTTCTTGTTGTCTCAGTGTCGTATCGCAACGATGAAAGCCATTTCTGAAAACTTACACTCCGCTTTGCTTTGGTAGCAGACGACACGATAGATTTGCTGGCCTCTGTTGCAGCGGGCGTCTTCATTGAATTGCGTCGGTAAACGAGCGACAAAAACAAGTGCATCGCCATGGCCGTAAAGGCATCCGCAATGTGCGTTTTTTTTTTTTCTGTGAAGAACCCAGCTTAGTTATGAGGGGTGAAAATGCAGTAAAATCAAACCACGTCATGCAGATCAGTTACGACGACGACCTGAAGTGCATTACCGGCGTAGTGCAGGCCAGCATGAGAAACAAATCGTACGCCGTCGAGGTAAGTCGTTTGTTATTATTATTATTGTGGCAATGTCAGGTTATTAGAGAATTGCATGTCTATCGCAATTTCGCAGTATTTTGATTTTTTTCCCCCTTGGTATACATAAAATTCCGTGGATGTGCTCTTTTGGGGAAGATCTCCATCGAACCCGCGATGCGAGTACAATCTGTAATGAACTCACCTTATGTTTTTTATCCAGTTCTTTCGCGCTTTGGGGTCTTGCCGAAATCTGAAGAAACTGCAAGGGTCTTTCACCACGCGATTTGTACAACCAGGTATACGAAGCACCCTCGCATAGCGCGAGTTCGCAAACAAAATTTGGGATCTCTACCGATCGCCTGAAGTGCTTCTCTCACGGGTGCAATGCGATATTTTAGCAGACGATCATCTCGATCGACGCCCGGACTTTCGATAAACCATATTTTGCATCGCACCCCACTATGAATTCTTATATGTGTCTGAAACTCATTATATTTCAAACAAATGCGATGTCAGAATATCGTCTTTATTCACACGATTCAGACGCCGGCGCCGGCTTGGCCGGCGAGCGTGTTACAGACGGCATATGACGGCATACTTCTTGCATTCATCGTCTGCTGCAGGCATCTTGAGGACCGGAAGTTGCAGTCGTAAATATTTCAGAAACGAGCGATTACTGGCACACTTCTGTCGAAACATATATGACATTCAAGCTTTCTACATTTGTGATTTTTAGAAGTTTAAATCCTACTCCTGATTTTTGAACCGTCGGGTTTTCGTAGCGAAACCGAGCCACATGTATTCGTCCATAACAACGACCCTAGCAACGGTTTGTTTGGACCCATGACGTCACACTTACGGACTCAATTAGCTGTGTCTATCTTCATTTGGAATAGGTGTATACATTCCCCTTGCAATGATGCTTTATTGTTCCGGAAGGGTAGGAGACATCAGTGAGATAGCGAAACAGCCATGGCCGTGAAGTAAGCATAAAAAAAAAGACTCTGTACACAAATCTGGAATTTTCGTGTGGTTGCGTTCGAGATGTCCTTAGGAACGGCCATCGTTTATTGTTTTCTCTTTATTTTTTTTTTTCAAATGTCATGTCAGGGTACGTTTAGTTATTTTTGTTATCCTTTTTTTTTGGTAAAAAACATTAAACCGGAGAGATTTGTTTCATAGCGTTTTAGAATGGTTGTGTGTGCTAGAGGCGGTTTTCCCAAGTGGCCATGGCTGAGCTCGCTGGTGCTGAGCACTTGCTCACGGCATGCTTCCACAAGGCTTCCAACATCCACATTGCACACTATTGCCGACGTGAGCGATCGAAAGCGTCGCTGTGGTCGGCCCATCCCAATTGGCCGAATGCTGACTATGACGTCAGCAAAGGATGTCTCATCGACGGAAATAAGAGGAATGTAAGAACTTCAATTTTGGACGGTGTTGGCAGTGCTGCTTTGAGAGCGCTATGATTTCAGGCTTCCCATGCCCATTATTAACACCATCGAACTTGTTGTTCATAAGGTAATGACGTCACGAAAGGTAACCAAACGAGGGCGCCACCGAAACATCTCGCCGCTAATTGAGACTGTAACCTTCGGGAGACCATGAATGAGAACTCATCCCGAGCATGTGTTTTAAGCAGTCACCTCAAATATGGCGACTAGTGAGCACCATCCCTAGGTTGTCGTTTAGAGATGCGTAGAATACATGCGTTGTACATGAGACGTGCCATCCCAATCCATCTGACCGGTGCCAACTTCGTTCGGACGTGTGGTACGCGATTTTCTCGCTGTCCAAGCGACAAACAAAAACGTGCTGCTTTGTCAAATTTCCCGCGGGGCTATAGCCCTACTGAAAAAAAGTATATGAATTTATTTCTATGTTTATTGGACACCTTTTTCATATCAGAACTTATTATTTCATGTCAGTTTCATATGCCGCTTATTAGTTACACTCGGCGAGGTGGCGCTAAGTACCGCCTAATTCATGTGCTACAAAAATATTTTTATTTACTCACGCCACCATCTACCGGGTGAAACAAGGAGACGGCAGGCTCTTTAAATCGACTGGAAAATTCGGTTTCTTAACCTATCGCGCTACGACTTTGTGCAGCGTTGCCCACAGATGGTGCATTTTTTCTGTAAAATTTGCAAAGAACGAACTTACCTGAGGAAAAAGTAAAGAAAGGAAAAGGCTTAGCTCCTATAGAAACGCAGCGACGCCACCGGTCTTCAAACAACACGGCGCCGTTTCGCACGGAAGACAAGAGATGGCGCAAGCGGTCGCGACGCCAACTGCCGCCAACGAACGAGCAGACGCCGAGAGCCGGCGTATTTGGCAGACAAGGAACTGCAGCTCCTTGTTGTTACCGCGCCTGTTTTTGTTTCTGCGACTGTCGCCACCTGCGGAACGCGCGCCGCTTTTGAGTCGAAAAGATTGTCTGCTAAAGACGCTGGCTCTCGGCGCCGAATACTCGTTCGTTGGCGGCGTTCGTTGCGCCATCTCTTGTGTCCCGTGCGAAATGGCGCCGTGCTCTTTGAAGACCGGTGGCGTCGCTGCGTTTCCATAGGAGCTAAGCCTTTTTCTTTTTTTTACTTTTTCCTCAGGTAAGTTCGTTCTTTGCAAATTTTACAAAAAAAATGCACCATCTGTGGGCAACGCTGCACAAAGTCGTAGCGCAATAGGTTAAGAAACCGAATTTTCCGGTCGATTTAAAGAGCCTGCCGTCTCCTTGTTTCACCCGGTAGATACATTACGTATACTACTAGAATCAGCTGAACATGTACATTGAGCGCATACACATTCACGGCACAACAAACATGAATACGACAACCCAATAACTACTTCTGAGCTCTGCGTTTCCGCCTTTCATACAGGTCGTTTTGTAAGTACGGAGGTTTTCGATGGCCACCTAAGAAATAAATAATATTCTCAGGATGTTGTATTTCTTTTCAGTAATGTCATACCTCTGAGAGTATTTTGAACGGCTCAGGGGATGAATTTCTTAATAAAAAGTAAGCGCTTATGCCGCAATTATTTGAAAACCAGTAAATCAAGCCGCTCCACTGCGGCTTGATTTACTGGTTTTCTGGTGTTTGCTTTCCCGCTTGGCACGTCGTAAACTGCAAAATATTATATGAATGTATTTCTGACACGTTTATTGGACACATTCATCTAAGTTGGCATGTGTTGTATATCAGTTCTTATATGTCGCATATCAGTTTTTGGGTATTTCATATCAGTTTCGTATATCGCATATCAGTTTTTGGATATTTCATATCAGTTCTTATATAGGTTCATATGATTTTTTTCAGTAGGGAGATTTGTATGTATCCTGGAATGATGTTCACAGAGCTTGCTTTTACACCGAAAATGCGTGGCTTGCATATAACGTCATTGCACCGCGGGCCCCGATGGGCTGTATCCTCCATAGAGTTATTACAATAAACGCTAGAGGCTCAGCTGGCGCTAGTGTGCTGTTGCATTTTGAAGCAGACAGCAAGCAGTCAGAAATTGACTTCCGGTAATGCATTCCTATGGGAAAAAGCGAGTGCATTTTCTCTCTGCGCTCGATTGTAAGAGGAAATATCACGAATAATTTGCACGTACTAGGCACATTGGAACATTTCTCAGTCACGCAGACGAAATAATTGGTCAGTTACGGCGTGTGTGCTAGAGGCGGTTTTCCCAAGTGGCCATGGCTGAGCTCGCTGGTGCTGAGCACTTGCTCACGGCATGCTTCCACAAGGCTTCCAACATCCACATTGCACACTATTGCCGACGTGAGCGATCGAAAGCGTCGCTGTGGTCGGCCCATCCCAATTGGCCGAATGCTGACTATGACGTCAGCAAAGGATGTCTCATCGACGGAAATAAGAGGAATGTAAGAACTTCAATTTTTGACGGTGTTGGCAGTGTTGCTTTGAGAGCGCTATGATTTCAGGCTTCCCATGCCCATTATTAACACCATCGAACTTGTTGTTCATAAGGTAATGACGTCACGAAAGGTAACCAAACGAGGGCGCCACCGAAACATCTCGCCGCTAATTGAGACTGTAACCTTCGGGAGACCATGAATGAGAACTCATCCCGAGCATGTGTTTTAAGCAGTCACCTCAAATATGGCGACTAGTGAGCACCATCCCTAGGTTGTCGTTTAGAGATGCGTAGAATACATGCGTTGTACATGAGACGTGCCATCCCAATCCATCTGACCGGTGCCAACTTCGTTCGGACGTGTGGTACGCGATTTTCTCGCTGTCCAAGCGACAAACAAAAACGTGCTGCTTTGTCAAATTTCCCGCGGGGCTATAGCCCTACTGAAAAAAAGTATATGAATTTATTTCTATGTTTATTGGACACCTTTTTCATATCAGAACTTATTATTTCATGTCAGTTTCATATGCCGCTTATTAGTTACACTCGGCGAGGTGGCGCTAAGTACCGCCTAATTCATGTGCTACAAAAATATTTTTATTTACTCACGCCACCATCTACCGGGTGAAACAAGGAGACGGCAGGCTCTTTAAATCGACTGGAAAATTCGGTTTCTTAACCTATCGCGCTACGACTTTGTGCAGCGTTGCCCACAGATGGTGCATTTTTTCTGTAAAATTTGCAAAGAACGAACTTACCTGAGGAAAAAGTAAAGAAAGGAAAAGGCTTAGCTCCTATAGAAACGCAGCGACGCCACCGGTCTTCAAACAACACGGCGCCGTTTCGCACGGAAGACAAGAGATGGCGCAAGCGGTCGCGACGCCAACTGCCGCCAACGAACGAGCAGACGCCGAGAGCCGGCGTATTTGGCAGACAAGGAACTGCAGCTCCTTGTTGTTACCGCGCCTGTTTTTGTTTCTGCGACTGTCGCCACCTGCGGAACGCGCGCCGCTTTTGAGTCGAAAAGATTGTCTGCTAAAGACGCTGGCTCTCGGCGCCGAATACTCGTTCGTTGGCGGCGTTCGTTGCGCCATCTCTTGTGTCCCGTGCGAAATGGCGCCGTGCTCTTTGAAGACCGGTGGCGTCGCTGCGTTTCCGTAGGAGCTAAGCCTTTTTCTTTTTTTACATTTCCTCAGGTAAGTTCGTTCTTTGCAAATTTTACAAAAAAATGCACCATCTGTGGGCAACGCTGCACAAAGTCGTAGCGCAATAGGTTAAGAAACCGAATTTTCCGGTCGATTTAAAGAGCCTGCCGTCTCCTTGTTTCACCCGGTAGATACATTACGTATACTACTAGAATCAGCTGAACATGTACATTGAGCGCATACACATTCACGGCACAACAAACATGAATACGACAACCCAATAACTACTTCTGAGCTCTGCGTTTCCGCCTTTCATACAGGTCGTTTTGTAAGTACGGAGGTTTTCGATGGCCACCTAAGAAATAAATAATATTCTCAGGATGTTGTATTTCTTTTCAGTAATGTCATACCTCTGAGAGTATTTTGAACGGCTCAGGGGATGAATTTCTTAATAAAAAGTAAGCGCTTATGCCGCAATTATTTGAAAACCAGTAAATCAAGCCGCTCCACTGCGGCTTGATTTACTGGTTTTCTGGTGTTTGCTTTCCCGCTTGGCACGTCGTAAACTGCAAAATATTATATGAATGTATTTCTGACACGTTTATTGGACACATTCATCTAAGTTGGCATGTGTTGTATATCAGTTCTTATATGTCGCATATCAGTTTTTGGGTATTTCATATCAGTTTCGTATATCGCATATCAGTTTTTGGATATTTCATATCAGTTCTTATATAGGTTCATATGATTTTTTCAGTAGGGAGATTTGTATGTATCCTGGAATGATGTTCACAGAGCTTGCTTTTACACCGAAAATGCGTGGCTTGCATATAACGTCATTGCACCGCGGGCCCCGATGGGCTGTATCCTCCATAGAGTTATTACAATAAACGCTAGAGGCTCAGCTGGCGCTAGTGTGCTGTTGCATTTTGAAGCAGACAGCAAGCAGTCAGAAATTGACTTCCGGTAATGCATTCCTATGGGAAAAAGCGAGTGCATTTTCTCTCTGCGCTCGATTGTAAGAGGAAATATCACGAATAATTTGCACGTACTAGGCACATTGGAACATTTCTCAGTCACGCAGACGAAATAATTGGTCAGTTACGGCGTTTTTATTTTAAAATCTTGACATGAAAAACGGTGTTAAAACCACTTCGTACGTGTATTTATGTGCACTGTCGGACACTGTTAGCGCGAACACGGCGTCGACGCTTTCCAGCATGGGGGATATACGTGCCAAACGAACGAAGGACATGTGGAAAACCAAGAAAGACGGCAAGAACTACGCAGTAACTCTGGATAAGTAACTCCTCGTGCTTGCAGACGATCAAAATAAATTGAAAGTCATGTAATACAGTCCGATTTACAATAAATAAGTACTGCTTTATTCTTTCTGCTCATGAATATGTGCGAAGATGCTTGTTCTGGGTTCAAATCATTACCCGCACGCTCCAAATCTTTGCAAATAGGGTGAAGCCAGAGAACAGGTGCCCGATAAAAACTGCCCGACATAGGAAATAATAAGAAAACACACCTTTAGTAGCCCACGTACTTTATTCTTTACGTTTCGAACGTTTCTTTAATCACTCGTAAAGATGCACGCCGGGGTCATTTTCATAGGGCAGGGCATATTAACAATATATAAGCACCACAGAATGCTGGCGAACTTTGAACACACTTTGCATTCCTTTCGATCGTTGTTTTGCTTAGAATCGTCGCTCGTTTCTACATACCTGCCATGGAACAGAGGTTTGGGCCTGAAATATAGCGAAGTTTGACATCGTTCAGTGGTAAAGAAAAAATGCTGTAACTCAAGCAATTACACTATCACCATATTAATAAAGGTACATACTATCTGGTACAACCGAAATAACAAAAGTTATTCATGTTATTTTCCGGCGAAGAGACAAAATTCACGCGCGTTTTCCCATAGGAATACACAGGAAGACTGGAAAAGTAGACTGCATGCTGTCTGCTTCAATTTGCAACCGGAAGTTCCGTAGACACTAGCGCCAGCTGAGCCTCTAGCGTTTATTGTAATAACTCTATGGGAACTCATATAGTACAACAATTTTTTTTTCTCATCATACGGATGAAGGGGAGGCCAGGGAATAAATCTGCATAACAGTTTGACCGGTCGCCTACAGTGGTACACAGGCAGAAAATCGAGAGAAAAAAAAACAGACATGAAAGCGCATGGTTTGAAACACCACTATTCGATCAAAATTCAATCGAAACGCCAAATGCTACTAATAAGAAACACGTGATTTGAGATAATTACAGTTTAATTACAAGTTCGTATTCAAAATTTGCAAATTAATTTAGTAGATGATGAATGGTAAGGCATTGCATGCTCAAGTCACGACTACCACAACTGTTAAGGAAACATGGAAGGGTATATTTTAACATTGGTTTTCCCTAATTCGTTCAGTGAGGGACCGCCCTTCCAGTGTTTGGCGTGACGGGTGGGGTAGGCTTGACATTTTTTGGTAAGAAATGCAAGACCACTCAGAAATTGCAAGTTCCTATTTTTCCCTCGATTTCGAGACTAGTTCTCAACCTATTGACTAGGGCTCAGCCCTAACGCCACCGCGGTCAGCAACAATGCACACAGCTATGACGGCCGGTCTGTAGGACTGTTCATCTAGCTACCGTTTGTAACAGGATAATTGGTAGTTAGCAGAAGTAGAAAAATCGTTTCATGGCCCTTTAATTCAACAGATGAAGGGAAAAATTGTAATGTCCCGCGAAAAGCCGCACTTTTTTTCTTTACTTCGGTTTTTTGAAGTAATTACAAGTATGGGTGGTGTTGGTATAGTACGTTGGCTTGTAAACCGTGACCGATCCACGCAGGCATATCGGACTGGCACCACAGCTGTCGAACGCCTACGCTGGCACGGGCTACCCGGTCATCCACGACACCGTCTACATCGCCAACCGCACCAAAGACGGGACGACCGAGAGCAAGGCGGCATGGGACATCATACGCCGCAACATCAACGACTGTTGCCTCGCCATGAGGAACGCCAAGATCATGCTCGACACCGAGCTAATCATCTGACCCATACAGCGTTCGGTGTCTCCGAAATACTTACTTCGGAGTTGACCGCGGAGTTTTTTTCTATACGTGTAGTTAAAGACGAATTTTTAAACAAAATATCCGTTTCATGAGTCGAATTCCACGAGGAAAAACCGTCATGAAGAACCGTCCCGAAAGACTATGGCATCACGTGACATCATGACCTCATGTGAGACCATAGTTTGGCGTGACGTTATGTGGCGCCGTGACGTTACATGACGCTGTAACGGCAAGTGTCATTGTCGCGTCACGTGTCATTATGACGACACATAGAGCCGTGACGACACAAAGAACCGTGACGTCACACGAAACCATGCGACACCACGATGTCATTGACGCCGTGACGTCACGTGACATCACGTGATAGCGTGACATCAAATCGCACCACTTGATTTTGTGGCGACACTTGACGTCATATCATATGACGCTGTGACTCACGAGACACTAATGTCTTATGTGGTCGCAGTGATGTGACCTTTCACACGCACACGTAGCATGTGCCCAGCTCATTCCAGCTCTCCCCCTCTACGGGAGTGCGCGACCCAAAAAAATCACGAGTACGTCACAGTTGGGCCGTGCGAAAAATTTCACGTGACCACGGTTAGGGACAGATAAATCCGCCTGGTGCCGCCACGGTTTATCCTCAGATACGGCGTGCCGGTGGTGCCGTTGATGGGTGCGTGTACGTGTGGATTTATCTTACCCATTTTTAACCGCTCAAAATCTAAACGTTTTGACGTATTTATACTTTATTTTATCTTATGTGCGAGCTAAGATCATTGATGAAGTTATACGCGCGTGAAGTTAACCTGAAGAAATGCACGAGCGTACATTGCGAGAGGAACGCACTCTACAGAAGGTACAAAGCTCTGGGCTCGCGCGTCTAGCATTGCGTTCGCTCGCGCGAAACGAAGTAATGACCAACGTTAATTACAGCTTTTTAACCGTCGGGATACTCAGCAAATAAAGCGTTTACAGCAAAGTATTATTTGAATTGTCGATTTGAGTGAGCGATTTGTGGCTGGCATGGTTCATGCAAGCGTCGTAAATTCCGTATGCGCAAGTCAATAGTGAAGTCGAAAAACGCTTTAAGGTATTTTATATTTAAAGTGTAAGGTCTATCCGCGCAGGTCGTTAGTGAAGTTACAAGATCATGCCGCTTTAAAATCAGTGTAGAATCAGAACTGAAGTAATGAGATACGCGGGCGAGCTCGTGTGACTCCCAAAGTGAGTCCCTAAATTTTCTTTCTTGGCAAATATACCTTGTAACTTAAACAGGGTTATTGCCACGTTTCCCACGGACAATAGGAGATCGTAGCTCATTCTCAATTGTTTTAGATTGCGATCGCGATATAGTACAATAATTAATTTCGGTCCCATTTCAGCACCTCGGGCAGTTGTAATATATTACCATCAATCCGCTTTGGTTCACGGGGGACGCACAGAAAATGCAATTCTTCGGACGAGCTAAAATGTATGTCAAACTCTTAGCCTAACCAAACTGGTATGGCTCGAATGAAGCATATTGAGACTTGATTGAAAATGACTAAATAGTTTTGAAGATTATCAATTAACCAATTAGTTCGAAATAAAATTATGGTATCTTCTGCACGAAAACAGTTGCATGCATTCTTCGTGCCTGCTGCCGTCTATGGATATTGTAAGAAATCGAGGAGCCGAGATCAAGAAACAATGCAAGGTATCAAATGCAGCTGCTTGCAGGTACCACTTTCCTGCTTTTCATTACTGTGAAGCAACCTGCTTTGTTTATTCAAAAAGAAATATTGCACAAAGAAAAACAAACCTGCACTAAATTCTTTAATTTATATTAAACTTTGTGGACCTTCCTTGATACTTCCTTTTGGCATGCGCTTCAGTCTTTCCATTTGCATAGACAAGAAGGGCCTCATGAACTTTTGAATGACAGGTGTGACTAGGGTCAGCTTGTGTGCTGCAGCAGTGTTCTGGTGACACTCAAATAGTCGGTTCTTCATCCCAGCTGGTAGGACCGCGCTCGTCAACTTATTCAGTGGCTCTGGTCCCCTTGCCAGCACCTCTGCTGCATCGGTGGCCGCACTCTCGAGATGGCTGACAAACCAGACGAACGTCAGTGTGGGGTATGACAGCCCTCCTCTGTCGATCCCTGCTATCAGCGCAGTAGTCGGAGAGCACAAGGATGGGACTTGCAACTTGAGCAGACAGCCCTCGCACTGAATTCTGTCTTGAACAGCTCGAACCAAGAATCCAGCAATCAGGGCGAGGGTGCTTGCCTTCAGGCTCTGCTGTGGAGGACCTGCAAAACATTGTTCCAGGTTAGAATATAGACATGTTCTAATTCTATGACAGCATAGCAGTTTCATTACATGAGTAACAACAGAAGTATATCGAAGGAAAATGTAGGTTTAGAGCATACTTGGGTAGCGTTCCAGTGCAGCAAGGTGGGGAAGCAGCAGCTTGCCGAGTCCTCACTGGCAGTGGACGCTTTTACAGGCAGAGAGGGCAGCTGGGATGCCTGTCCCAGGCGGCACACTACACTTCCCACGTTGGCACTGTCCGAGGAATGTAGGATTCCCGTGGCTAGAATCTTCTGGAGTGCAGACAGTGCTGCGTACATGTCCGTCTGGTCAATCGATACATTTAGTTGACGAATGGTTGAGAAGAGGGACTCGACATCATCACTGGAGTACCTCGACGTGAGGACAAAGCAAAATCCAGAGCCGAGAAGATGACGGGTGCACAGCACAGTAGATGTTGTAGTCACTCTCAGGGCCTCGTATGTCTCGGCAGATAAGAACTCCATCTTGTGGATTGTGCTGGCCCTCCAAGACGCAAAGTACTGCAGGCAGTCGTCTTCCAGCCACGAAAGCCTGTAAATTAAAACAAAGAATTAAGTTTATAAATTTCCCTGCTGAGTCTGCCATTCTCGAGTATGCTGTCTTTTCTTGCTGCATGCAAGACACGGATGCAGAAGAGCAGGCTTATATTCCAAATGTAGGATACATTGTTTTATCCTTCTGTGACTGCTGCACCACATTAAAGGTTATTTTTTTTTTTAAATACAAATATTGCCTGCTATGTATACCTCTCATCATCTGCACTCCAGAAGGGCATCTTCATGGCATCCCTGGTGGTGATGTGCACTGTTGTGCTCCTGAGATTGTGCAGTACAAACCACTTGTAGACGCATTCCATGAACTCAACGGTGAGGAGACACCCTTCAAATCGAGAAGCACCAAGGCGCTGGCCATGTTGTTGCAAAAACCTCAGTACGGATGTTACCTGAAAATAAAGTGAGCTATGTTAATCACTGTTTACAATCTTCATCACCTCTGCTCGTCTAAGATAGGAAAAGGTGTCACCCCTTTAAAGGCTGTATTGCTCTATTTGATCTATTATTCTTCGTAAGAGGAAACAATCATAATGACTGTTTCATCGTACGCGGAACCATGTCATTTGTCTTACCCGATGTGAGAAGACAGCGACTGCTCGCCCGACGTTCATCTTCTCAAAGTTGGAAGGCCATAGGTGCTTCTTCGTGAGGCCTCTCACCATCTTAAATGCTCCCTGACGTTCTTGAAGGTCGTACAATATCCTCTAACAGGGTTTAACATCAAAAAGTGTTATTAATAAACTAATTTTATTCCAGAGTTCGTTACCGAGAGGGAAGTACTTATTTTACCTCAGATAGTCGGGAATGATCAGCTTTCCGTTGTTTCGGAAGATCCTCTTAGTCTCCAGGAACTGCGACCGCACATTCTTGATGACGTGGCAGTAGTCCAATGACAGGTACAACTGCCTGGCTTCATCTAGTAAATGGTTAAAATAAAAAAAAAATTCCATTTATGGTTGTTAGTTTTGATTATGCAAAAATATATAGGAATCTGTTAAATGGTGTAAATGACCTTCATGTATTACATGTGAAAATAATGGCCGATTATACTCACACGACGACTAGCACTATATCACCTCCAGATAGGCTGGAGAAACACTTGCAGTTCGAGCTGTGGTTGTCGCCAACCAATCGAACCACCTGGAACCCGGCTTCTTCAACCGAAGCCATCACTTTCAGTGCCAGGTGCTCTAGCTGATCTCCTGTCAAAGCCTTGGTGAAATAGTAGCCCACTGGCAATCTGCCACAAAGTAGGTCAGTTTTGATACAAATTGAAGTGTCTGCATTTTTTTTGTCTAACTTTTTGAAAGAAGGACCATTTAATATCAATAAATGCAGTAGATACTTGTAGTGGGTGGACAGCCCCACGAACACGAAGAAGAGAAGGTGTGTGCCAAGCTGATCCTGAAGACCAAGGTCATATTCTGCTCCCCCCAAGTTCACCAGGCCATGAACAGCATCAGAATGTTTCTCGTATGTTGTTGCCTGCTTCAGGGACATTTCGTCCATCACCAAGGAGCCACTGAGTGCCTAGAAAAATTGACATCACAATACAACTGTAATGTTATGACAAAGACTCATATGTCACATCTCGTTTTCATGTGAAGCAAATATTTCATATTTCGGTTCCTATTTGCAGCATCTCTAATATCTACCATTTCATTTATAGTGATCTAATATTATTGTCCAGTACATAGTCTTCTTGTTTGTTATGAGCAAATGAATACCTAATCAAGGAAGCAGTTTAGAATTAAAATAAAAGAATAAACCCAGCATGTTGGTGAATATGTAAATTACTTGTCGTAGATATATGGACTCCCAAACTGTACTTAAGAAGTTATGCAAAAAATAGTTTACCTGACCGGAATGCAGGGTGGCTTCTGCATGAAGTGGCTGCTTGATGAGAGATGAGACTACCTCTCCGGTACAGGCACCAATGTACCGTTTAAGCGTAGAACGGCTGGGTAGAGAGAGAACGTCAGTCTCTCGGAGCAGGCGGTAAGCACAAGGGGACTTGGCATGCCAAAGCACGCAGTTGCGGACGGTCTCCTCCTGTCAATGGCTCTTTGGTGCGCCCAAGAACAGCAGCTGCCCTTGCAGAAATAAGGCCTTTAGGTCGTTGTCGTCTACCTTTTCCTGGAAGTAGAGTAAATGTTTGAGACCCCCGATCTAGCGTAATCAAAAGATTAAGTACCACAAAATCATTGTCATTTTTTTCATGTTGTTATTTGTGTGAATATCTTGCGAACCTGGAAGAGCATGACGTTTGCCCTCTTCATCAGTGTCTCCGTCTTCACTGCTTTCTTTCTCAAATCCGATACTTCCTCTTTCAGTTTATCTTTCTGCTTCAGTAGTCTCTGTCACTTTCTTGTGAGACGTTTGACTTGCTTCAGGAGCTTGGTTAGACGTGGATGTGAATGTCTTGTCTGGGTCGCATGCACCTTCACTGGTTTAGCTTGCACAGGATCAGGCATGAGGACGAAGTTTACTGATCGTTTCCAAAGGAAGTTTACAACAGGTTCCTGAATGGGTACTGGCAAGTGCGGCAAAGCAGCTTCCAAAAAAGCACTGGCGTGGCGCAAGGGCTGCAACGCCGTCTGTAACAGGCTCTGGCAAAGGTTCCACTGGGAGCTCCAGCGAGGGCTCCAGAATGCGTGTGATGGTGCGCCCTGACAAAAGTTCAAGTGGGCGGTCCACTGAGACATCCAGGGGGGATGTGATGGTGAGCCCCAACGAAGGTCAACCCTTAGCGAAAACTAGACGTTTGAAAATATACCAAATCGATTTGAGCTGCTCTGAAGTACACCGTCATACTGTAAGTAAACAAAAACATATTAAAGAAACCACTATAACATTCTTTTTTTTACTTAGTTCTTAAAATATATTTCTGAAAA
>JABSTQ010003171.1:0-117281 GCA_013358835.2 Ixodes persulcatus
TCATCGTCGCCACGACGTCAAGAGAAGACGTTTAGCAGCGTCGAACACTCATGGTTTCTTCGACGTTGAAATGAAGTCTATAGTGACGTTACATTATTGTCCCGTCAGTGACGTTTTAGCGACGTCGCGTCTACATCTAACTGTCCTAAACGTATACAGGTGTGACGTACTGGCAACGTCGACCACTCACGTTTTGTTCAACGTTGAGGACATATTTAATTAAGTTCCAGTATTGTCCTGTCATTGACGCCCTGGCGATGTCATGCTACAACCTTGTTTTGTGTTTTTTTTAGCTTTCGAGCTTATCTCCAGCCGTGAATTACGTATAATATGCGTTCACTGTTAAAAGCTTAATCACAGCTGTGGTCAAGGTGACACATGCTCAAAGAGCCGCAAGCAAAACTTAATTTTTGAGAGCTTCAGGAATTTATTATTTATACATTAATCTATTTATTTCAAGATACTATTAAGTGCACATGGGATTCGCTAGGGAGGGCATATACAAAAATACAATGTGCACTGAAGGAAAAAAAATATGAAGGCATGTTGGGAATATCATTCCTAAACGTGCTTGTTATACTTTTGGTTTGGTAAAATATTTTGTTACGGTTCTGATTTGCGAAGTGAAGGCCCATGTCGTCTAGACGATTCGGTCGAATGGACTTTATTTGTAGTAGAAATACGCGGTGCGCATGCGCGGAGTGTATTTCTGCGCCTGGGTTCGAGAGTATCTAGTTCCAAACAATCCGCAATCTTGCATTTCTCGCCTTGAGCGGTTTTGTTGTGTCGACCTCGGGGCGGAAGATCACGCACGATGGGGACAAAAGGTGAGCTGTTGGGGGAGCCGTATCCAGGTCACTCGCCTCAATGGGGGAAAGGATGTAGGGACGTTTTGGGTGTGGAACGGGTGGGAGAGGCCTTGGGGCGCGCGTGGTTTTCCAGTCACTTAGTCTCGAAACTATTCGCGTGTCTAGGTGGCAGCACATATTCGCCAAGAGGTCCATTGTGCCATTCTTGTTTTTTGCACGCGCGTTGTCGTCTTCCTTGGGTCCTGGACGCGCCACAGGCGCGTCACCACACTATCTCTCTCCAGGTGATTTCAGGCTGCATCATTTCCAGGGGCATCCATACTGCCCACGACCACCTGGCATTGTTTTAAGGTTCAGCGATTTCTCTTCGTGTTTGTTACCCATGCTCACTTGCGCACAACCACACAAAATTCGACATCAACATCACAGTCATCCACAACACCAACTTCCAGCACATGAGCGCTTTCGGTAGATCGGTGCGCACGCCTTGTTACGTGACTGTCAAAACAGATCTTGCTTTCTTTGGCACTGATGGACGTACCCAAACAAAAATCGCACGCCGGCACTGCACACTTGCGCATTTCTGAACTCTACTCCAAAAAATAAATGCCCAGCATGACGAGATCTGTAGATACTGTCAACAGTTTGTGTAGATTGGCACTCATGATGCCAACCGTGAATGCCCCAGATGACGGTCAAAAAAGCGTTCAAGTCCAGCCCGCAACTACGTGTCGGCAAAAAAAAAAAAAAAAAAAAAAAAAAAAAAAAAAAAAAAAAAAACAGAGCCGGCGTCAACGCGGCGCGAGAGAGAGGGGGAAAGGCAGGCAGAAGAGATGCTATTGCCATCTCCATAGAGCCCCATGCGATGCATCGGGAAACTCGGCAAGAAGAGGGCGAGAGAGAAAAGTGGGAGAAGATAGTGGCGACGAACAATCGACAAGCGTTAGTTCCGGGTGCACGTATTTCTCAGTCGTTCCTAAAATATTTCACGGAATCTATATTGGCCCAGAGAGAACAGCTCTGGGTATAACCGGTTTAGCTTTTTCCGAAAGTCAGTCTACGGGGTCTACGAGGCAGGCTGCTTGTCGCCGCGAATTTGTTTTGAGTCTGCATACAGGAAGTGCTGCGATTCGATTCTCTATAATGCTGTCCAGGACTGAGTCGCTCAAGTCGCCCTAGCTAGGAAGAAGTCGGTGATCGCCAAAAACGCCGTCGTGTTCAGTCACGGCTCGTGGACCTTTTTCAGGGCCATGACGCTTCACACGTTGAATCGTACTACTGCTCGGATCAAGGTGCTGTGAGGATATGAATGACGCCCCCAGAAAAGAAGGGGCAGTGCAGATAATAGCGCGTCAAGTCAGTCTCCGATCAAGGCTCTTCAGACGCCTCCGACGATCCCACTCAAGAACGCTCAGCGGACGGGATCCCACTTCTGAATCCATTCCCGTGCACGCAGCGAGGAGTACCAGCTATGTGCGATGGGGTGGGTAAAGCACGCGCGTCAGCGGATTAATCAGAAGCAGAACAAGGTAAGCGGTGGAACATTCCGCGCTGCGTGACATCGTCCCTTGTTCATTTCTTTACGTGAATTGTTTGTTTTATATACTTCTGGCTGGCAAATCCAGGGACGTCTTTTGGCGGCGCTCCGTATTGCATCTCGTGTCTGAACATGCTAAAATAAACAGTTCGTACCAAACGTGTGTTTTAGTTACTCCTTAGTATTGCATGAAAGCAACTTGCCTTCGAAATATTACTCAAAAAGTAACTTTTTTTTTTTTTTAGTTGGGGGGTGGGGGGGGTGGACACAGACGTCCTTCCCCACGACGCATAGGGAATGTTAAGTTGGAATGGTGTCTCGACGTTCTATTAATGCGCTGGTAGTCTGGATGTGCGAAACACACGTATCATAAACTTCGACGGGAGGACGCAACGGCCCACTGAGACTGTCGCATTGGACGCGTGAACAAAACATCATTGGGAACGTTTTCCCCCCCCCTCGTAACCATTCTGTGCACCGTAGGAAGGGTAACGT
Organism: Ixodes persulcatus; assembly: GCA_013358835.2. Taxonomy (NCBI): domain Eukaryota; kingdom Metazoa; phylum Arthropoda; class Arachnida; order Ixodida; family Ixodidae; genus Ixodes; species Ixodes persulcatus. Next base: position 2,842 of record JABSTQ010003171.1, read on the forward strand.
CCGGACCTTCGACTTGTACCGACGTCACGTTACTAACGTCTTTGCACGTTCTTTCGACGTTTGCCCTTCACGTTTATGTGCGGCTTGGGAACGTACCGACGGATGCGTATAATGCGGCTTGAGGGAGGCAGCCATGAACGTATCGGCAGCCAATAGTTACCTGTCTTGGCGGTGAAAATACAAATAATGAAAGCATGCGCAGGGCGAAAGGAGCCTTAAAGCCGTGGCCGCACTGCATGCTTCTGTTGGAATGGATCCTTTTCTCGTAAGCTTCCACGCATGCGTATACACTCTCTCCCTAGGCCTACCTTCCCGTTGTCGCCACATGCGCGGGGCACCGTCCCGCACGACCAACATTGTCAGCATCTACCTTCGCGCGTATTTAGTCTATTTTTAACGCTTAGGTTTTCATATCGATAGTATGGGCTATAAAAAGCGCCAAAAACCGATGCAGCCGCACGATGCCAACGTGTTTGACGGGCGAAGGCGCGTTGGGGCTGCCTTTCATTCGTAGTTCGCAGAAACTCTCCAGACGGCTCTCGCTCGAAAAAAGGGTCCATTGCAAACGACCGACCTTTACCTCGGGAGAAGACGGGCACAAGAACGTCCTTTCGTTTCGAAGAAACGAAGAAGAATCGATTTTAGACAAACCCCCGGACGGACGGAACAGATTTTGGGAATGGGGCTATAGCGTTAAAAAACTCTTTCAATGTTTTAATACAATATTTAGACAATCACAATCGCGAGGGGTTACATCAGCAAGCAAGTAAATTTAGCAACGAAGGTCTATCGGGACATAACTCTGCCTTGACACCCGTTGCTCTGTCAACTCCCTCTATCAACTCGTGTCTACACCCAAAACGTGCTCGACCAACCTAAAAAGGCGCTAACCTCTGTAGGCGCAATTTTTCGGGTTGAAAGCGGGGGCAAGCTCGACGTCGGCCTGGGAACCTTTATCGATCAAAAGCAGCGGGTAGACCGAACGGCATTTAGGGAAGCGAAGGGCCGGAAAATTGGATTCCGGGTTTCTGAGGCATCTGGTGTCCCCCACGGGGAAGCGGAACGGCCTAGAATGGGGAAGAAGCTTTTGTGGCGAAGCTGTTTACCCTGGAGGCGTCTGGGGAGTCGGCCGGTAGGGCTTCGGGAGACAGCGGTTGGGCCACAAGTGAGTGTTGATTGAGTTTACACAAACGAAAAGTTTGACAAAAAAAAAGAAGAAAGAAAGGTCGTGAAAATATTTTTATGAGCGGGGAAAAAGGATCGAACACCATTGATTCACTAACGATATTCTGTAATGTACTCTGTCCGGAAGAGGCGTTGGGACAATTGAATATTTTGCTCCGTAAGCAAGTCGTTATTGGCGGGTACAAATGTGTACACTTCCACCTAATAGGTGATGGTGATGATGATGATAATATAATATTAATAATAATAATAGTAGTAGTATTAGTAGTAGTAGTAATCCTTTAATTCACACAACGCTTTCGGTATGTCAAATGACGGGTCCGTCTAAGCCGACAGCGGATTGTAGGACTGAGCCCAGCAAATTCGCATAGGCGAAAAAAAAAACACATAAATGAACAAACACGTAAACAAGGCTTCGGCTAACCAGCCTGGCAAGTCAAATCCAAAAACAAGTATGCATAAGCAAGAACAAAACGAAGAACACACAGAAGCAAACACCCGATCGTAAGCTTCGGCTAACCAGCCTCCCAATTCAGGTCAAAACGACAACAGCACAATAATTAGCTTTCACAAGCATAATGACGAAGAAACGTTTTCAAACTCTCCTTTGCCAGTAACGCTGAAAATGTCTTCAGGAAGGGTATTAAAAACATCTGAGACGCAAAACAACCGCATTCGTGTTTCATATTTAGTGACACATCTTTGTACTTCATACCGGGGAGATGTTCTGAAGAGACGCGATGGCGTATGAAGGGTTTTAAAACTTTCAGTCCAAAAGTGGCGTAGCACAACAGTTTCAGTATACAGACAACGTAATTTTGGCATCTGCAGATCTCTAAAAAATCCTCACTGGATGAGAAACTTGAGATGAACGCTACGCTTCGCAAAGTTCCTTTCAAAATGCTGTCAATTTTAGAGTGCCAAAATGTGCAATGGGCATGTAGCGTCACCCCATATCGCAGTACACTGTACGCAATAAATAATAATATAATAATATAATAATAATATAATAATAATAATAATAATAATAATAATAATAATAATAATAATAATAATTAGTCCTAATATTAATAATATTAACTTTATTTTTCCTCGATTATGATTGTTGGCTAAAAGAAAGAAAAAAGCTTTAGTGCTCAGCTTGACAAGCCCTCGGATAGCTATTAGGGTCAACAACAATAAAAATAAAATACACAAAAATAATACATACACTAGAACAAACTCTTTAAAAAACCATATGCCTACAAAAATTCACAAATCTAAAACAAAATCTCGAAACCTTGCAAAATCATGTAAAAAACTACAACCTTAACTTTTAAATGCAGGACCGTCTAGATCAACACTATTTAATCAGAGATAATTTAAACATCTGGTAGTGTGAGTTTGAGCAATCTAGAGCCATGATTTGTTCGCTGATAGACCATGCTCCATTTCTCTGTTTTATGAGTAGGGTGCGGTGATGAATTTACTCTCAGAGAAGCGAGGTAAAAAAAAAAGAAGAAAAAGCTTAGACCCCCATTTTTTGTTTCTTAAAGAAGCACAGAGGTGGCATTGATGTAATTATTAATATTGATTACATTATACGAGGGGGACATTCAGAGTCCTTTCTGAAAGGAAGTCACTTGATAATTCCTTTATGTTTCTTGAGGGTTTTAGAAGATATGTTATCAAGTGGCGGGGGATGGTGAAACTTAAGCGATTGATAAGTTCCACTACACCGGTGGCAGAGGTCCTTACAGGTGTCATTATATTGTAAGAAAATGTAGGTATACTGGATGTATGTTGGATCACTTTCTGCATGTGAAAACAAAAGCAATTAAATCATTTCTTACTGAAAGGCAGGATGCTTCGGGGACAGAGAAACCATTGCCATCTAGAAATCAGTTTGCATAATAGTGGGGGGGGGGGGGGGGGGGGGCGTATATATATAACATAAATAGTTTTTGCCAGTTTTCTTCTGCAGAATGTAATTTTTAAGGTAATAATAATAGGAGACTCAAGGTACTACCAACTGGTTTTGCTTAGCTTCTTTTTTAGGTTTTAAAAAGTTGATAGTATTGTACCAAAGGATGACAGTCGTTACTGTGCTCACGAATCAAAAGAAAAAATCGCTGAACAAGTTCATATTACGTATTTCTGTAAAATAACCAGTTTTGTCCAGTTGTTCTTGAAGTATGTGTTACAAGAAGAGCTGCTCGTCGAATTAAAGTTTCAACCCAATTAATCGCCACTCTTTAATCGATTACTTAACCGATTAATCGGTCTCGTTTATGTTTATGCATAATAATAAAAAAATAAAAATTAATAATATGTTTTTTTACTTTGCTCAATACTGTAAATGACTTATTTTTCGCGGGCTCAATATTTCGCGATTTAGGTCAAAGCTGAAATTTTGGAATAATTTGCGGGTTCTAACTTTTGCGACGCGGTGGGATCTCAATATAGATTCCAATGGGTTTTCATTTTACAGGAATTGTTCGCGGGACCTATTTTTTCGCGAATCGTAGGTGATTCGCGAAATTCACAAAATTAGGTCCCCGCGAAAATTAAGTCGTTTACAGTATGTGATAAACGAGGCACTATACAACTTGGATTCTGAATTGATCTCGACGTGTAGTTAAGAACAGTTCAAAGACACGTACACTGACAGATTACTACTTCAGCTGCATGCGACAAAGAGGTTCATTGATATTTTCCGGCAAGAGCGACCTCCTTTGATTGTTCACAATACTCTCCACTGCGTTAAATGGACACCCGAACGGCTTTGAAGTCGCCTGAATATGATATGTGTAACCTAGACTTGTCAGGAGTTAAAAATCTCGCCCATTCAGTTAATTTTATTCTAAAATGTGACCCAATGTCTGCTATTCATACAGGTGTGCTCGTCCATGTCTGCGTGGTGAAAACATTTTTTTACTTTCTTTTGGTTCGTCAAAATTTTACCGATTCACCGGTTAAAACATTTAATCTCGATTAAAGCATTTGTCGATTAATCGGTAAGTTAATCGATAATTAGGCAAGCCTCATTTACAAAAAATGGCTCATAATACGTAATGAGATCTCGATTTATTGCAGTGTGGTCAGCCCTATTAAAGTACAGGTTTTTTCACTGCTCCAAACCTGGGCCTGCGGGCCTGATCCGACTCGTGCTGGCGTTCCGACCGTCCCGCAGATGGCTGTGGTCTTTCCAGTGATGCACAGCTCGCCGCCCGCAGCTACCAACGCAAATATATATATATATATAAAAGCGCTCGTAAAAAAAAAACAAAAAAAACATTAGCCCTGCCACATGCTCTAGAAGCGTAAACGAAGATATCAGAAAGAATGAGAGAACACTGTAATGTTGTGCATATATTCGATTTTTCGAATAGTAGTTTTGAATAGTATGCTATTTGATATTCGCGTCTAAGTGAACTTTGATATTCGTATTTTTCGAAGTGTGACCGCGGCGGGTTAGCCCCGTTGAGCGCGCTTCTCCCTGGCCACCGGTGCACTGCGGAGAAGCAATACTTGTAAAGCTCGATTCCGCGGGTGTTGCTTCTCCGCAATACACGGGTGCTCGGTAAGAAGCGTGGTCAACGGGGGCTAACCCGCAGCGATCGACACTTCTAAAAGAACAAATGTTGTTAAGAGGAAAGCCCACTTCTAAAGCGGAATGCTGCGCGCTCGCACGTGGTGTGTGTAAAAAGAAACGGAAACTTCGTGAATGTTGATAAACACTGCAGTAAAATCTCTAGAAATTAAGCTGTAGTTGTTATGCAACAGTATATGTTAGGAAGAGATGTCCTGATAACCTTACGTTCATCATTCATGATTGTCTCTTATTATTTTTTTTCTTCATATTTTGGGTTAAAAAATTAGCATATAGCAAGAATATTTATACATTTTTTTGGTTTGGTATATTTGGGCATCTCTATAGCTTAACCTGTATGTCAAATGAGTCGTTTGTTTGGTGTTCACATGTTGGCAATGAACTTTCTGAGGTCACAGTCCATAAACATAGTTAGATTGAAATGACATAACTTATATACAAAAAGTGAAAGCTAGGGAGCAACCTTTACTAGTTCAGATGTGTTTTCGTTTAGACATAGTGCAGTAGTGAAAAACTCGGAGAAACTATTCAATATTCGACTAGAAAATATTTGGCCAAAACCACTATTTGCTTTGAACTCAAAATCGACTATTCACACATGCCTGGAAAATTGAACCAAAACGCCAGTTCGCTCGGCATAGTATTTATTGTAGAATTGTATTCAGCAGAAATACTATTCATAGTTCCCTGCTTTATGTCTGCGTAATTGTGAAAAAAATATTCTCTGCGTTCTCGTGGATATCGTGCATAGTGATCTGATCTGATCTACCATTATCATTAGCCTTCTGCCCTGTGTTAATATTCCGAAGCACCTATGCGCTTTGGTTTATGTCGGGTGAGATCTCGGGGTCATGACTATTTTGCAATGTCATAAATAGTAAAATATTGCACTTGATAATAACGTATATCTACTCGTCCATCTTACATTTTGTTTTGAATATTTGCTCTAGTTTAAATTTTTGTATTTAAAGCTCATTTAGGCTTACGTATTTAGCACTTCCTCGTTTGTATTGTTTTTTTTTTTTCTAATTTCCGGAGCTCGAGTCGGCCACAGGTGTCCTATCCGGCCAGCTAGCCAAAACATTTGGAGACCCGTGCTGTAGACAATAGAGTAGACAAGACTGGGTGACGACAACAAAACTAAATCAATAATATTATTTTGTCGAGTCGGCGAGTCGACCATTTTGGGTTAGGTTAAACGTCAAACTTTTTTTAAAAAAAATTCCACAATTCACTAGGGCCCTTAGACGAGAAATTTGACCAGAAGATAACGGTAAAATTAAAGTCAACAAACATAAAACAAACGGCGTGAGGAAAGTGGTATCTTATCTCAAGCAAGGCAAAGTGAAGTTTAGTCGTGAAATGATTTTCACTATTGCGCGGCCTGTAGCAAGCAATCGGGACAAGTTTGCTATACGCTCTGCAAATACACGCAAACTAGTTCGAAGTCGTGCGTCAAATGTACGAGAAAAGGGGAAATGCGTTGTTTTTATTGATATGACTACGCCACCATTGCTTTGTTGTGTTCAATCGCATCGGACCACAGAAATATGTAGGTCACTAGGGAAGAGTTCGTCATCTCAAATACCTGGTGACAGTCAAGTTACCGTAAGGAGTACTATATCTGAGTCACTATCTTGGCAGCAATGCCTTAGCTCATCCTTATTTTGTATGAGGCTGCGGATGTCTGTAATTGCAATTGAAAAACCTGGAACGTTACTTATTTTCGTTGTCCTCAAAGACGGTGCAATATTACGGTGACTTAAATTCGAAGCTAGCTATGACCGTATCTCCGTAAATGAAACGGTCACAGGATCGGAAACGGAACACCTAATGGCCATGTACAGTTTGTTGAAAGTAATCTTGAAGGACTCATTTTGGGGTTCGACGTACAGAATGACTTTGGCACGAGCTAAGCGAACAAATTTGTACAGGTCCTGCCGAATAGCATAGGCACTAACTTTTAGCCTTGAAATCAGCGGACAGAGTGTTTTTCGATCCGTAAAAACATAACAATTTCACTATAATGGGCCGGTTTTTGTTTTGCAAAAAGCGCCCCTACCGATGTGAACGCTCAATATTCGCAGAATCAAGTTCAATGCCATAATGCCGTAAAAAAAAAAACAAAAAAAACGACTACTTTTCTTTGAGCGTGGGGCCGATTTTCCTATTGCGCGTCATTCATACAGAAAAACAACAACAACAACAACAAAAAAAAAACAAAAAAAAAAAAAAACAACAACAACAACAAAAACAGGGGATTAAATCGCCGAAGCTTGTTTTCGGCGTCTTCACATCTAGCCCTGAAGTCGCTAAGTTTTGCTGGAATATTGCTGTTGTTTGTTGTAGGAGCAGCCTGACCGGGAGGAGGATTGGCGGATGTAACGTTTTGTTCAATCGCAGTGGCTCTCTCCACATACTCTTTGACACAGGTATCAGTAACGTTGTGTTCCTCCCCAAGGGACGAGGTAGCGGCAAGCATGGTAACCCGGCCAGCCTCGATTCTGGCGACTGCTTTCATGATACGCTCTGATGGGGTGTCAGGTCCTGGGTTCGTTTCTACGTCGCCAGATAAGATCAGAAGCAGGTGCAACAAAGGGAAGTTCCTCAGAACAAAATGGTGTATAAAGGAACAAAGTCTCACGCAAAACACAAAAAAAGAACGTCGGGGTGCATGAAAAAACGACTTTTATCGCTGCAACAAGTAGGAACAAGGTAGTGTTTAACCTGGAGAAAGAGACGGGTTCGCATCGAAGTTCCTTTTGACGATTTCGTGCCTCGACTGGCCGTCGAGATAAGCTCACTTTTGTCGTTGTAGACTCGCCGGGGGTATGTCCGATGAGATTGGCTTTTCGGAGGTGTAATGGGGGACAGCGGGGTTTGGGCCGCCGGCCGTGCGCCACGAAGCGGCGCATACGGTTGGGCTAGGTGAGTTAATATTTTTTAATGAGTCATCTGCAGACTGTCGTCGCGAAGCGGCGTGAACGCAGGCGGGGGGGGGGTATGTCAACACGCGACCCAGTGATACACCCACTGTACCCCATTGCGCCTCCGAAAAGCCCGACCCATGTCCGATGTTGTTCCGCGTTGCCAGACGATGTGAGGTTCGCGTTCCATTTATGGAGGGAAGGTGAAACTATTTCTCTAGGCTGGGGTATGCGTGGCGTCTCGAGCAGTGGCTTTCTCATCATCCGAGAAACGGCGCTCCGGTAAACATCGCGTGCGTGCCGCTTACACAGTAGCAGCCAGTAAAACCTGGATTAAGAGACGCGTTTGCATTAACTAAACCAATCCCGCCTGGTGAAGGTGTCGTGATCCTGCGAATTATTTGGTGCTTGATTGGCTTAGTCTATCTAGCCTTGTATCTTACAAAGCCACTGAAAGAAAAAAAAAAGTTTTTCTAATTAGTCTGGTTGGGACACGCATGTAGACAAATAAGTTTTGCGCGAATTATTTTTTTTAGCAACGTTGACGGTGCGAGGATTATTCAAAATTCTGCGCACAAAGTTCATGACGTCACGGAATGGTATACACTCTTTCACCTGAACGAGATGGTAATAAACTCTCTACCTGAACGTGAGGGCGAAGCCGATCCACCTCTCCTCCACGCGCACAAAATGCCGTGGGAGAAAACAAGTGCAAAGTAGGTGACTATATCGACTAAATCCCGTCTCGAGCCGTCAATATTGCTCTAGAAAATTTGTTTTCGCGTAAAATTTTTTTTTAACACGTGTGTCCCAAGCTGACTCTTCAAAACATTTTTTTATTTTCAGTGGCCCTTTAAGATTCATCACAAATGATGCTTACAATATATTAAACTCCCGCAGTTCTAGATATGGGTTATTGACTTTTTTTTCGAGATCTGATTTATATGAATTTTTAAATATCACCAAAAGCATAATGTAACCATATTTGGAGCCTGGTTTATTAAAATGTAATTTTTGTGTAATTTTTTTAATTTTTTTTTGTTTAATAATATTTTTCTTTTTTTCTTGTTGTACCTTCAAGGGATTTTCTTTGTTGTGTTTTCTGTAGATGGTATCGAACAAACACCCACGCACCCAACTCACTCGAATTGGCGAAATTTCAGTTTTGCAAGTTTGTTTAAGAAATCATGAGCCATTCCTCTCTGTGAAGGTGGATGGCCATCGAAGCTGTTTAGCAGACGACACAGACGTGACAGAATTTTGAACAAAGGTACGAACTACCGCCGCCCCGAGGATCCGGAGGAAACTAGACACGCGCGACGGGACCGCCACCCGGCGGAAAGTAGACACGAGCGATAGGACCGCCACCCTGTGAGAGCAGAAGGAAAGGAAAGTAGACACGCAAGAGCTTCTAACGACTATAAAGAGAGGGTGGTGCGAGCGTAGAAATGGCCGATGCGGGTAACACAGTGGCAAATGTTTGAGAAACCTTTATTATCTACCTGAGAGTCTGCTGATCTTAAAAATGGTGGATATTGATAACTAATCTACTGAAAATGCACATCGAAGTGATGAAACGTATAAGCTTTTGCATAGAATGAAGCGAATTTGCATCAAATTCGGGACCTGAGTTTTTTGTTGACGCACACGAAAAATCCCCGGAACCCTAGCCATAAACAGCTTCGCTCTAAAATGGCCGACGTACAACCTCGGTATCCCGCAGGTAAGACAAACCTCTTATCGTTCTCCTCTCCGAAGCTGCAAGGACAGCCGTGTTAGGGGAGGCCGGAAGGTGGAGAGGATAGGGGAAAGGAGGGAGTGAGGAAAAGTAGGAAGCACGAAGTGTACGTCAGCCTTTAATTGCAAGGCTTTTGTAGCCTTAAATGCTAAGGCCAGGTGACCTTGCATTTGACTGAGACTGAAACTGAGCTAAGGCCAGGTGGCCTTGCATTTGAGGACTGAGCGCCTGAATAGGCGTCAGAGTGGGGCGCGCCTTTTCTACGGCCACATGACCCTTAAGGGACACTGTAATGAAGAAATAATATTTTTCTAAAAGGACACATATATATATATATAAAAGTGTACCAGATACATTTATTCCGAGCAATATTTACGCCGGAAGGGGTAATTTAGGCACAGGATGTGGAGGTCGCAGCCCGCTAAGCCCGGCCCCGTGCTTACAAGGTGCTCACATCTCTCAATGGCTGGAGAGACGATTGAGGTGTGAAAGTTTGGTTGCAATTTTGTATCTCCGTGCCGTGATAGTATTTTAATTTACTTCTTTATGTTTGAGAAACAAATTATCTAGATAGAGTCATCATTGTTATCATAGATCTCCCGAGATTGCCTTTCCGCTTCGGTTTCAAACGATAACAAACATGGCTGCCGGCTTCTGCAGAGTGCCGAAGGAGTGTAGCTCGTTGAACTCGTCAATTTTTACGAGTGCGGATCGTTTTGACTTCACAAAGGTGTTTAGAGGAAGATCTCATCAACCGACATAGTTTGCAGCAAATAACTATCGCAAGTACGCGCTTTCGGACGCGCTGTGCGGTTGCTTGCTTTCGTAAAAGGACTGGACTAAGCCTAGCGTCCCACATTAACGATTTTGATCGATTTGGCTTGATTTCTTTTTTTTGTGCGTATTGATGCTGAATAAAGATGTTGGTTCCCGTAAAAGCGGCCCCGCCACTTTGTGGTTTGTGGAACCGTCGTAATCGCGACCATGATTTTAATACCGAGAAGATTCCTACACCGATAAGAATTTGCGAGCCAATTGGTTAAGGCAATCGGGCGTTCGGTTCGCATCAAGTTAGTCTAGGTATGTTCCCGTCATTTCGCTTCGAATGGCAAGTAGCTCTCAAGTTTTGAAGTGCACTTGGCCTGCCCAAGCGAATAATTTTAGGTCACGTGTTAAATGTGCGTCACGACGCTCTTTCACGTTGCTCGCGGATTCCGTGCGAAAAAAAGAATAACAAGAACATAAAAGCTGGATTGACAGCATATTTATTTTGTTGCATCTTTTAGTTCTCTATGACGCTTTTTACTGCACTCGACAGACGCTGACAGTCGCTTGTATTGGACCGCCGTTCGCACAGGATGGAACGCTAGAACGCCGCCGCTTTCATGGTAGAATCTTACGAGCGTTGTAAAAGTTTTTAGACGTGGGCGGAATAGTAGACGGACGAAAGCGAAAACGGACGCCGACGGACTGCGTTCACGTGCGCGTCGTTTGGGCATGGCAGATGACTATAGAAAGTGGTGAAATAGCAGACAATGCTGGAGGCTACCGGCGCGTCTGCTCGCTCAACCAGGCACAACTAGCAGGCGTTGTCAGATGCCAGACTAGACGCGCCGGATGTCGGAAAAGGGAGACACCAGGCTTGTTGGCGCGTTCGGCCGAGCAGCCACGCCAATTCAGTAGTAATGGGCGGGGCAACTGATTTTGGGAGTGGCTTAGAGCGGGTCGTCACCTCCACCTAAATTGCGTCTAGCAACGTAAATATTGCGCGAAATTGTTTTTTTTTTCATAAAACAATTATAAAAAAAGAACGTCCCAAATAAGCTTATAAAATGTTTTTTCCCCCCGTGAAGTGCCTTTTTAACGGCTCGCGATGATACGTAGTAGCCGTTACCCGCTCCCACTGCAGCGACTGAAGTCGCTTCTGGCGGTCCTTTTGCTTATAATTAAGGTATCTCGTCTTCCCACAGCCTAAATTTGCCAGAGAATAGTGCGGAGTAGATTGTAGTGTCTGAACTCTAACAACTGCTATGGCATAATTTTGCGACCCACAGATCATGTCTAGTGAGAATGTGCCAACTAAACTTATTGGTTATCATTAGGCAATTAATTTGCCGATTATCACTTTACACTCGTACCCCGAAGTTTGCAGTGATTGACACGTTATCTCGATAAACTAAATTCGTTATTTGCAGTGTTATTTTCAAAAAGTTTAGAAGCGTAAAAAACTAAAACGCAAAAACGAAGAAGGAGCATCTACAAATTATTCCAAGTTAATCGCATTTGTCACTTTGTTCGCCTCTTTCACGACCATTAGTGTAGGTTTTAATCACATTTGTCACTTCGTTTACCTCTTTCACGATACGTACAGTAAATACCTAGTTGTGAGTAGCGTTCTTTCCTATCTCTGTGTCTTTCCTGTGTTGTCTTTGCGCTACATTGTAATTATGCAAAACCAACTAGCCCAACAGCTCACTTCAATACAGTTTTTTTTCTTGTACATTTGGTCCTTTTCCGTGTGTTCCTCCCTTCGATCCGGTGTCTTTTTACAATGACTTGATCGCCAATTCGACATGCAAGGCGCGGTTCTACTCGTTCGCCATCAGACACAGCGTTGTGCCACAAGAGGTCTCTGCTTTCTTCGGCTACGCAAGTCCACCGATGCGACATGCAAAGAGGATCTGCAGGATTCTTCGCTCTGAACTGTGGCGACAGGTCCGGTTCTATCGGTCATGTCTCAGTGTCCTTGCCGGCTGTGACCACCCCCATCTTGGTCATAGCCCACAGTATAGGTCATTCTTGGCCTCAGCAAGGCAGATGACGGAGTTTCTTTGGGGGACCTACGTTCGTCATCTGAAAAGTCTCCGTGCACCCAAGACACCGTGGAAAGGCGAGTCTGTCTTTCTACTAGGGGATGTAGCTCTCCCGGATGGCATACGTTCAGTCCTCGAGTACGGCCCGAAATTTTGCACAGAACCTAAACAGCGAGGTGAAATCATGGTGGCAAACATCCAAGACATTGCTGCCAAGGCCCAAGACGATGTCAGGTCTAGGTGCATTGAGGACTGTATGGACGTACTACTGAAAACAGGATCACCAGGTACTAGAAACTTTAATGTTTCCCACATTGTTAATTATTTTCGACAAAATGATTTATATCTACTCATTTCCCACAAGGAAGGAGATTTTGTCGCGTCATCAAAAGATGTGTACCTTGAAAAAGCTCACAAGGCTAGTGATAAGAATTTCAACTGCTTGAAGGGATATAAGGCCAAAACGGTGAAGGCAAAGGCACTCCAGTTATGCCACAGAATGGACTTAGATCAGTTGAGGAAGCAGATCACAGCTGCCAAAAATGACCAATTGCAAATGTTTTTTACTGCTAAAACACACTAGGAGGGTTGCCCTTTTCGCGTAATATAAGTTACTGAAAAGGGTTCGTGGCAGGGATCTATGTCTCGTTTTTTGTTACGTAATCTGAGCATCCTTAGACTGAAAGACCCTTTCCTAATTACCAATGCAGAGGCAGTAATTTAATATCTAACACGAGATGAGATGAAATTAAAGTTCGGGCTTTCTCCAGATGTGAAAGACCTATTCTACTCTGTACCACATAAGGGTATGCTTGAGGCGGTAGGCGCTTGCATTGAGGTTAATGGCAACGTGGCCTTTCAAACCCAATGTGGGTTACCAGTAGAGTCCTTCCTGAAACTCCTGAAATTTTGCCTTACATTCACCACGGTCATGTTCAACAACCTTTCCTATATACAAAAGCAAGGCCTTTGCATAGGATCCTGTGTTGCCCGAGTACTGCATGACATTTTCCTTTCCCAGTGTGACCGTGACATATCCCAAAACCTTCCCAACAACCTGGTGGCACGTGTCTTCAGATATGTGGATGATTACTTCGTAATCCTGCATGAAAGACCTGCCCAACTTCATTCAGTTAGTGACAGTCAACACCATCGAGTCTAATTTCTGTAAACAGGCCAAGGGATTGAAATTTATATATGAACTACCAACCGACAGTAAGCTTCAATTCTTGGACCTCCAACTTCTTTTTGGAGTGATCCATACGTGTTGGACTTACTCACCACGGTCTAAGAAACGACTTCTTCAGTTTGATTCGGCCTATTTAAAAATTATAAAATGAGGAATTGTGCAGAGCTGTCTAAAAGCCGTCTTGCAAAAGTCCTGCAAACATGCAGCCAAGAAGAGCTTTGATTTACAAGTTCTAAGACTACAAGAGTCAGGGTATTGAATTCTTTGTTGTTTGAGGTTGCAGAGAGCTTGGCAACTCCCAATGAAAAAAAAAAACAACAACAAGAAGTGCCGAGAAAAGAACACGGCCAGCAGTGGTTCCTCACATCCACAAAATATCGCATAACTTGAAACGGATAGCTTCAAGAGATGACATACAAGTGGTACTCTCAGCCCCGGATAAACTTAAGACGCTTTGTCCAAAAATCAACAGACCTCAACAAACTTATAGTCTATGCACAGTCCATCATAAACATAAGTACGTGAATTGCGACGTAATGTGGTCTACGAAATTTCGTGCTCCTGTGAGAGCGTGTACGTCGGACAAACAGGCCGCTGTGTCAACGTGCGATTACGAGAGCATGCCTTGGCTCTTGATTCATGTCCATCAGGGCATATCGCCATCCATGTCAGAGACTGTGCCTGCACCCCTGTGTTCAATGAAACTAGTCCTCAAGCGCAATCACAACAAGAGGGCAAGAAAGATATATGAGGCTAAAACCAAATACTTTACTGGGGGAATACATTCCACTCCTCTCGAATACAATAGCCTCGGCGCGGACAGGTTTTCTGGGCTTGACGAGAGCCATCTATTGTCGCGGAAGTCTCGGCTATCGGGCGGTAAATGATGATGATGATGATGATGGTTGTTCTACATATCAAATTTATAGACCCTTTTCATGGCAAACGCCACCCGGCGGTGCTCCAGTCTTTGATGTCCCAGAGAACTTCCGGTTCATAAAAACAATGAACAAAGTTTGAAATGTCGATGAAATGTTTAACCACCAATTCTCCAGGTGAATGCCAAGAGAACGAAGAAGCGCGAGATCTGTTAAACATTTTCGAATATTCTCGTAAACCAAATTCTCTCATTTAAGACGTTAAATTGTCCAGCCGAGGGCCCTCGTTAAATCTCCAACTTTGATGTACGTGTAGCATTTATTCTTTCTAGATCTGGTGACATAAGCAGGCTCGACAGGCTCGCAAGCACGGAACGACCGGAAGTCGCTTGGAACGCAGGAGGCAGCTCATGTTTCTAAACAGCAAAAGGGTCTATTGTTGTGGAAACGCTCGTGACACGTGCCGCGCGCCACTTCTAGGAAGAACATGGCGTCTAACTTCTAGCTCAGTGCTGCGCCAAATACTTTGCTGCGCTGTGCTGCCATGATCTTCCCAAGGGTTGCACGTTGCACGTGCCTCGTGCATCGACGCACCTTGCGCTACTTTTGAAACATGAAGGGGCTTTAGGTGGAATCGGGGACGACACTGCCGCGGCCGCCGCCAACATCCACCTGCACTAGCGCGTGGACTGATGCGGACCTCCACTCCGTCAGGGCTGGATTCGGCGCTGTAGGCGTTCTGTCTAATGCAAATGAGCGGAGTAGAATGTATTTCCCCTAGTAAAGTATTTGCTAAAACTATCATGACTCACGGGAACAAGTGCATAAGTGCGCCCTCTGTCGCACTGTCTCAAAACGAGCAGCAATATCTAGACAATATTTCTTAAATCTATAGCGGGTAACTGAAAATATTTTTCAATTATTTTTTTCTTCTTTTTTAGAGGGGTAATTGAGTCGATCATCAGTGTAGATCGAAGGGTCTTCCTTTTTTCCGAGTTTCATCGCATTTGTCACTTGGTTCGCCTCTTTCACGACCATTAGTGTAGACTTTCATCGCATTTGTCACTTCGTTTACCTCTTTCACGATACGTACAGTAAATACCTAGTTGTGAGTAGCGTTCTTTCCTATCTCTGTGTCCTTCCTGTGTTGTCTTTGCGCTACATTGTAATTATGCAAAACCAACTAGCCCAACAGCTCACTTCAATATAGTTTTTTTCTAATACATTGGGTCCTTTTCGGTGTGTTCCTCCCTTCGATCCGGTGTCTTTTTACAATGACTTGATCGCCAATTCGACATGCAAGGCGCGGTTCTACTCGTTCGCCATCAGACACAGCGTTGTGCCACAAGAGGTCTCTCTTTTCTTCGGCTACGCAAGTCCATCGATGCGACATGCAAAGAGGATCTGCAGGATTCTTCGCTCTGAACTGTGGCGACAGGTCCGGTTCTATCGGTCATGTCTCAGTGTCCTTGCCGGCTGTGACCACCCCCATCTTGGTCATAGCCCACAGTATAGGTCATTCTTGGCCTCAGCAAGGCAGATGACGGAGTTTCTTTGGGGGACCTACGTTCGTCATCTGAAAAGTCTCCGTGCACCCAAGACACCGTGGAAAGGCGAGTCTGTCTTTCTACTAGGGGATGTAGCTCTCCCGGATGGCATACGTTCAGTCCTCGAGTACGGCCCGAAATTTTACACAGAACCTAAACAGCGAGGTGAAATCATGGTGGCAAACATCCAAGACATTGCTGCCAAGGCCCAAGACGATGTCAGGTCTAGGTGCATTGAGGACTGTATGGACGTACTACTGAAAACAGGATCACCAGGTACTAGAAACTTTAATGTTTCCCACATTGTTAATTATTTTCGACAAAATGATTTATATCTACTCATTTCCAACAAGGAAGGAGATTTTGTCGCGTCATCAAAAGATGTGTACCTTGAAAAAGCTCACAAGGCTAGTGATAAGAATTTCAACTGCTTGAAGGGATATAAGGCCAAAACGGTGAAGGCAAAGGCACTCCAGTTATGCCACAGAATGGACTTAGATCAGTTGAGGAAGCAGATCACAGCTGCCAAAAATGACCAATTGCAAATGTTTTTTACTGCTAAAACACACTAGGAGGGTTGCCATTTTCGCGTAATATAAGTTACTGAAAAGGGTTCGTGGCAGGGATCTATGTCTCGTTTTTTGTTACGTAATCTGAGCATCCTTAGACTGAAAGACCCTTTCCTAATTACCAATGCAGAGGCAGTAATTTAATATCTAACACGAGATGCGATGAAAGTAAAGTTCGGGCTTTCTCCAGATGTGAAAGACCTATTCTACTCTGTACCACATAAGGGTATGCTTGAGGCGGTAGGCGCTTGCATTGAGGTTAATGGCAACGTGGCCTTTTAAACCCAATGTGGGTTACCAGTAGAGTCCTTCCTGAAACTCCTGAAATTTTGCCTTACATTCACCACGGTCATGTTCAACAACCTTTCCTATATACAAAAGCAAGGCCTTTGCATAGGATCCTGTGTTGCCCGAGTACTGCATGACATTTTCCTTTCCCAGTGTGACCGTGACATATCCCAAAACCTTCCCAACAACCTGGTGGCACGTGTCTTCAGATATGTGGATGATTACTTCGTAATCCTGCATGAAAGACCTGCCCAACTTCATTCAGTTAGTGACAGTCAACACCATCGAGTCTAATTTCTGTAAACAGGCCAAGGGATTGAAATTTATATATGAACTACCAACCGACAGTAAGCTTCAATTCTTGGACCTCCAACTTCTTTTTGGAGTGATCCATACGTGTTGGACTTACTCACCACGGTCTAAGAAACGACTTCTTCAGTTTGATTCGGCCTATTTAAAAATTATAAAATGAGGAATTGTGCAGAGCTGTCTAAAAGCCGTCTTGCAAAAGTCCTGCAAACATGCAGCCAAGAAGAGCTTTGATTTACAAGTTCTATGACTACAAGAGTCAGGGTATTGAATTCTTTGTTGTTTGAGGTTGCAGAGAGCTTGGCAACTCCCAATGAAAAAAAAAACAACAACAAGAAGTGCCGAGAAAAGAACACGGCCAGCAGTGGTTCCTCACATCCACAAAATATCGCATAACTTGAAACGGATAGCTTCAAGAGATGACATACAAGTGGTACTCTCAGCCCCGGATAAACTTAAGACGCTTTGTCCAAAAATCAACAGACCTCAACAAACTTATAGTCTATGCACAGTCCATCATAAACATAAGTACGTGAATTGCGACGTAATGTGGTATACGAAATTTCGTGCTCCTGTGAGAGCGTGTACGTCGGACAAACAGGCCGCTGTGTCAACGTGCGATTACGAGAGCATGCCTTGGCTCTTGAATCATGTCCATCAGGGCATATCGCCATCCATGTCAGAGACTGTGCCTGCACCCCTGTGTTCAATCAAACTAGTCCTCAAGCGCAATCACAACAAGAGGGCAAGAAAGATATATGAGGCTAAAACCAAATACTTTACTGGGGGAATACATTCCACTCCTCTCGAATACAATAGCCTCGGCGCGGACAGGTTTTCTGGGCTTGACGAGAGCCATCTATCGTCGCGGAAGTCTCGGCTATCGGGCGGTAAATGATGATGATGATGATGATGGTTGTTCTACATATCAAATTTATAGACCCTTTTCATGGCAAACGCCACCCGGCGGTGCTCCAGTCTTTGATGTCCCAGAGAACTTCCGGTTCATAAAAACAATGAACAAAGCCCACCTTAATACCGCTGTTTGAAATGTCGATGAAATGTTTAACCACCAATTCTCCAGGTGAATGCCAAGAGAACGAAGAAGCGCGAGATCTGTTAAACATTTTTGAATATTCTCGTAAACCAAATTCTCTCATTTAAGACGTTAAATTGTCCAGCCGAGGGCCCTCGTTAAATCTCCAACTTTGATGTACGTGTAGCATTTATTCTTTCTAGATCTGGTGACATAAGCAGGCTCGACAGGCTCGCAAGCACGGAACGACCGGAAGTCGCTTGGAACGCAGGAGGCAGCTCATGTTTCTAAACAGCAAAAGGGTCTATTGTTGTGGAAACCCTCGTGACACGTGCCGCGCGCCACTTCTAGGAAGAACATGGCGTCTAACTTCTAGCTCAGTGCTGCGCCAAATACTTTGCTGCGCTGTGCCGCCATGATCTTCCCAAGGGTTGCACGTTGCACGTGCCTCGTGCATCGACGCACCTTGCGCTACTTTTGAAACATGAAGGGGCTTTAGGTGGAATCGGGGACGACACTGCCGCGGCCGCCGCCAACATCCACGTGCACTAGCGCGTGGACTGATGCGGACCTCCACTCCGTCAGGGCTGGATTCGGCGCTGTAGGCGTTCTGTCTAATGCAAATGAGCGGAGTAGAATGTATTTCCCCTAGTAAAGTATTTGCTAAAACTATCATGACTCACGGGAACAAGTGCATAAGTGCGCCCTCTGTCGCACTGTCTCAAAACGAGCAGCAATATCTAGATAATATTTCTTAAATCTATAGCGGGTAACTGAAAATATTTTTCAATTATTTTTTTCTTCTTTTTTAGAGGGGTAATTAAGTCGATCATCAGTGTAGATCGAAGGGTCTTCTTCCTTTTTTCTGAGTTTCATCGCATTTGTCACTTCGTTCGCCTCTTTCACGACCATTAGTGTAGATTTTCATCGCATTTGTCACTTCGTTTACCTCTTTCACGATGCGTACAGTAAATACCTAGTTGTGAGTAGCGTTCTTTCCTATCTCTGTGTCCTTCCTCTGTTGTCTTTGCGCTACATTGTTATGCAAAACCAACTAGCCCAACAGCTCATTTTAATACAGAACATCTACAACACGGATCGGGCGCTACATGATTGACTAAACCAATCACGCACATCGAAATTTTGTTTTGTTTGTTTGATTGGTTCGGTCGGTATGATAGCAAACCCACAAAGACAAGGAGCGCCATGACGATGCAATTTTGGTGCGGTTTGATCGGCTCCATCAAATCGTGGAGTCGGTGGTTGTGATCGAACTAAAACAAAGTATGCACGTTTGCAAATATCGCGTTCTGCGCGCTGCAATCTTCGTCTGCTGGGCTGTGGAACGCCTTTTGAGCATGCGCTGTTGCTCTGCTGTGCGGTATATCAAACGCTGCGCATGCGTCCACTGCTCAGTGACTCAGCATTTTTCGCCCCGGGTGACAAGCGCCGCAAAGGTCTATAGACCTCAAGTCGCTTGATACTTTGTTTACAAGTAACGACAACCAATACACATTCCGTTGGAAGCAAATAGCGGCATTCAATTCAAACTTTTGCTGTGCACCGCCATTCGCTTCCTAAACCCTGCACCGTCACGCAGTCGGCGCTTCAAAGAATGTCACTACTTGTAGAAAGCTCTTATCTAGGAACTTTATATAGATCGGCAGCAGGAAGATGTCAAAAACTGAATAAATGTCGCACAATATTTTGTTAAAAAACAAACAAAAAACTTTTTAGATATTTTTGAGACGAATGAAATGAATGGTCAGACTTATTTGAAACTTTATCGAAGTAAACACCACAACCCCCGAAACCCCCAACCCCCTCCCTCCCTTTTTTTTTCTTAAAAAAAATCTCTACCGTTCTGCCGTAAAGTTTCTGTAATATTTCTTCGTCTCTATATTTTTTTAGCGCTTTGTTTGTTTCCGGAAAGTGAAGTAGAAACGAAAGTATTGAACGGTCGAGGAAAGTCGGCTGGCTGTTTCTTCAGCTACTCTTAAAGGCAAATGTAAGGAGTGGTTCCCGCTCGACAAGGAAGCGGAGCTTGTTTTCCGAAGAAAGCTGACTGATCCTATTTGCTCCTCGAAGAACACGAATGTGAAATGCAATATTTTCCCCCAGAAAGACAAGCAAGAAAGAAACAAACAAACGAAAAAGTTTACGGGATCGGAACTCGAAGAACACGTACCGAACAAGGTCGGGCAGCTGGTACTCTCATTTCTGTTTCGAGGCAAGAAAAGCGTGCGGGTCTGTTTTTACCCGAAATGAAATTTGAGTCACGGCGAATGCTTCGACAGATATGAGAACCGGCACAGATCGACACTGACGTGTTGGGGATGTCTTTTTTTTAAATCTTTTCACGGGGTGGACAGGATTTTTGGGAGAACTCTTTTTATGCTTGTTTCGTGTGAAAGAAAGAAAGTTATTTGATGCGAGAGTAAAAACAAAATCGCCGCTTTTACAAGACGGCGCCATTTTGAAAGTTTGAATAACGTTTCTCACCACAAGCAGGAACGACCTCGAAGTATCCTCATCAGTGCATTCCACAAATTTCCTTTGTACAATCCAACTTTTGATTGAGTAGATGCATTCTTTTGACTTGTGGATTTTAGGAGTGAGCTCAATCAACAAGGAATCATGATTAAATCTCATGTCTGTCTTAATGCAATGTAAATTTTTAATACAGGGATAGTAAGGAAACACGAACGACACGTCTCAAAGTTATGACATGTCAATATCGATAGTGGAAAGAAAATAAAACACAGGGCCGGGTGTCCTTGTGTTTTATGTTTTCCAAATTATTTATATTATCTTTAACAGCACGCAATTCATTCCAAGTAAAACATATGTTGTTTGTATCCTCCGCATTGCGTTCTAATCTTGCTTGCCTTATTGTACATTCTTCAAATGTAATAAAACTGTATATTTGGCACTTGATGGTTCACGCGCGGTTAATTCAACTTATATTATTTGCTCGAGAGTAAAAATTACAGGAGAGAGAAAAAAACACTTGGAAAGCAGACAGAAAGAGACCCTCCAATGAGGGTTAAAAAAATCCATTCCCAAAATCCCGGCACCCTGTTGGCCGACACACGTTCAATTTTGTTACGCATAATAACGTGTCTTGACGAGGAGTGTCGATATAACTCACTCAGCAATTCACTATTAAAAAAAAAACTATAAAGTTGTCTTATGCTTTTGTAATTATGAATTGTCACCAAGATTATTATCTTAACAATATAATTATCTTAAATTATTGCCTTTTTTTTCGAAAAGAAAACCGATGGCACGCACGCCGGCTGAAGTGGCGTATAAAAGACCACTGGCAAAAAAACTACAAGACTGACAACAAGGCCGTGTTACAAAATTTTGTCAATCTTACTTTAGGGTAAAGGTGTTTTGTATGTTGGCGTTTAAAAACCTACTCGCATCCACCGGGTCCAGCGTTGCTCGATCTGTGTTGTCAAGGGACATGACCCGCCCGAGTAAGTCAGACCTATTCGAGTAAGGTTTGGAACACAGCCCAAGGAACGCACTGGGTGTGTAGTTACACGAGATTTGCACGTTGCGCGACACTGTTAGCGCGATCACATCGGTTCTTTGTTTGTATTTCGAGGGGCACCAAAATTTACCGCTTCGATTACTGCCGTGAATGAGGAGTTTCGGAAATATTAGTAATCTTTATGGATACGGCTGAATTTGAGGAGAGAAAGCCAAAAAAAAAAAAAAGCTTGCGATCGCTTGCTTGCGCTAACGGTTTCGTGCTGTGCACGCTCCCACGATTGCAGTATTAATGTTTTTAAACAAACGAGACTAAACCAGGTAGCACTTTGCCCACACATTTGTTTTTTTTTTAATAGACCGATCTCACCAGCCAGTTTGACTACGCCACCGCTGCCGCAATGCATTGATGGAACTTTAGTCTCTTTGCACGTGCGACAACCTCGCTGGAGCTCTGCGCGTGTAAAGCACGAGAAGGCACGAGCCCTTGCGTGTACGGCTGTCTGCCTCCTGTGAACTAAAGTTATGGCGGCGTCACGCATGCGCCGAACGCTTAGTGAGATCGGTCTATTTTAGTAACTTACTTCGAATCCCTCCTGCCAATAAGGTGGGCTCGTGCGCGCACTTACTCGCAAACATAGCAAGCTTTTGGCAAAAGAGAAATAAACAAACAAACAAACTAACTAACGAACAAAAAGAAAAGTAAGGAAACAAACAAACGGTTCCTTCCCAAATCTATATAGTAGAGTTTGCAGCTAGCGACAAGTGTTCAGCTTCCTGACCAATTTACCGTTGGCTTCGATTGAGACCTCCATTTTTTCCCATTTCTCCATTTCTGCTTTTGTGATTTCTTTTTGGAATGCGGCCGCTTTTTTCCTTCCCCACTCGCACCATCGTTAGGCTACTCTTGCTTTTAGGTCATTGTCCGAAGAAAAAAAAAACGTGGCTTTTTTTTATTTATTTATTTATTACATGTACCCTCAGGGCCTTTGGCATTGAAGAGGGGAGTGGATACAAAGATAAATGATGAAAAAATAAAATAAAGCAGTTACTAGAAGTATAAACAAATGGCGTCTATTTATACAATATTGGCTAAGGCGTTCTTGAACAGTTGGAGGTCTTCGATTGAAGCTGTTGGTACGGGAAGGCGATTCCACTCTTCTGATGTGCGTGGGAGAAATGACTGAAAAAAAGCATTAGTCCTGCACGATGGGACGCCGACCTTATGGACGTGATCTAATCGAGAAGAAACGTATTGGGGAGGTAAAATAAGTTGGGCGCGGAGATGGGGGTGATAAAACAACTTGTGAAAGAGGCAAAGACGAAAGTTTTTACGACGAGATGACAAAGACGGTAAGTCGAGGCTGGATTTCATTGTGGTTATGCTCGCAGTTCTGTTATAGTTGGACAAAATAAAGCGAACAGAGTTATTCTGGACCATTTCGAGTGAGTGAATTAGATTTTCATGACAAGGATCCCAGACTGAAGCGGCATATTCGAGTTTTGGACGAATTAGTGCTTTGTAAAGTAAAAGTTTTAGAGATGAGAGAACTTTCGCAAAATTACGTCGAAGATATCCCAACATACGGTTAGCGTTATTAATTATATATGTTATATGAACTGTCCAAGTGAGATTTGATGTGATGTGAATACCAAGATATTTATAACTAGACACAGCGTCTAGGGGCGAGTTATGAAGATGGTAAACAGGTAGATTATGACTTTTCCTGGACACACGCATAAATTTACATTTGTTAATGTTCAATTCCATGCACCACGTTTTGCACCAAACTGAAATAGCGTTAAGATCGGACTGGAGCGTGTTAATGTCATTTTCACAAGTTATTTCTCTAAATACAACACAGTCATCGGCAAACAAATGAATATGTGAAGAGACACAAGAGGGTAGATCATTAATGTATATAAGAAAAAGAAGAGGTCCGAGCACAGAGCCTTGTGGCACACCGGAGTGAACGCCACTCGGCTGAGAGAGATGATTATTAGCTACAATGAACTGCGAGCGGTTAACCAGAAAGCATTCAAGCCAGATAAGAAGTTTTGGATCAAGGTTAAGTTGGTGCAATTTATAGAGTAATAGCTTATGGCATACCTTATCAAAGGCTTTTGAAAAGTCTAGAAAGATGCAATCGGCAAATGAGGAATGGTCAAGAATGACATTTAGCTTATGAAGGACTGATACGAACTGTGTTTCACACGAGTAGAAAGCGATTACGTCTAAATGAGGCATGAGGTCGGTTCTAGCGAACGTGGAACTCGTTTCCTCTCGGCAAAGTCTAAACCTTGCCAAACGGTATCCACCCTAATGGCGTCCGCATGCTTTTGAAGTTGTCAGAGATCTGTATTCGTGTGAAACGTAATATTTTATTATTGGCCGACATGTTTCAAACTGGGCAGGTCCTAAACCACTGAAAATAAAATGCGCTCCTATAGAGACATGCTACAAACAAAATGTGTGAAATGCGGTTATAGATACCAGGCTGTGATTGGCTGAGTTTCTTTAGTACGCTTTAACGTTAGTCACTCAACGAGCACGTTCATTTCCTTCCTATTTATCTGCAACGGTACATAAAACCCAATCTGCCCGAACCAACTTGTCGAGAACTCAGCTGGGGCTGGTTTTTAATTATGTTAGCCCAGTTTCCCATATGTGTTTTGGTTTGAAATGGCTTTGACAAGCAGGTTTTATTGAACGGTGGAACTCCCTATTTTACGCCATCGGCTAGAAGCGGATGCCATAAATTCGCAGAAAAAACAAATATCTGTACGCAATTTGTGACTCAAACGCAATCGGGACGTTGAGACATGACGGGAGTCAGCCTCTTAAAAAATGCAAAATATTAAAGGGAATAAATCGAACTCGCAGTAAATCATGGTGAAATTCACTCGTAAAACAGACACACACACGTAAACGTGATTGTACAGAAGCCAGAGAAGTATTGTGAAAGGAATAAAAAAAGAAAACCCGATATCCGCAAATATGGCTCACATCTATCTCCAGCCCACTTGAAGTCTTGACTTACGGCGACTAAAATGTTTACCCAAGCTCTCGGAGAAAAAGTGGAATAGGAAAAAGACAAAGACAAAGAGGGTGGGATGAATTCAGCAGTTGGATGCGCCTGCTCCGGACAGGTGAGTTCCTATATTACCCATAGGGGGTGAGAAGGAGAAAGGGTTGATAAGAGCTAAAGTAGAGGGAGAGAAAGGAAGAACGGAAGAGGAGTTGGAGGAAACGGCTTGTTACAGCCGTTGAAATATTTGAGTACATTTTGAGTGTCATCACCATATGAGTACGTCGAGTATCATCCCCATACAACCACGTTCCGAGTGTTATTACTCCATGAGTACATTGTGAATGTTATTATTATATGAGTGCTTTGTGAGTGTCATTGCTGTTAAGTACATTCAGAATGTATCATCATATGAGTTTGTTCCTACATCTGTGCCATCATTATAGGAATACGAATACATTGTGAATGTCATCATGGTATGAGAAGGTTACGAGTAACAACTGCTATACTATAGGTACATAGTGAATGCCATCACAGTATGAGTAAGTTGTGACTGTCAATAATATTGTGTTAATTGTCAATGCCATAAGAATTTGAGTAGGTTCTGGCTGTCGTAACTATATGAGTACACTGTGAGTGTCATCAGCAGCATGTTGTGAGTATCGTCACTATAGGAATAAAAATACCCTTTGAATGTCACTACTATGAGTACGTTGTGAGTGTTATCACTATATGAGTACATTGTAAACGTCATCATATGAGTACGCAGTGACATCATTACCATATAAGCACATGTGAACGTCACCACTATAGGAGTACGTTGTGGTTGTCATCACTAAATGAGTGCACTGCTAATGTCATTTCTAGCTTGCTATGACCGTCACTATTATGGGATACCAATACACTGTAAATGTCATCACTATTTGAGTACGCTGTGAGTGTAATTACTATTGAATACATTGCGAATGCCATTACCACATGAGTACATTGTGATATTCGTCACCAGCATGTTGTGAGCGTCATCACTATTGCAATACGAATACGTTGTGAATGTCATCACCATATGAGTACGTTGTGAGTATCTTCACTATATTAGCACATTCTGAGTTCCATCACCCCATGAGTGTCTTGTGAGTGTCATTGCTGGACGAACGAAGACTACAACAATATGAAAGATCCATTCGACAACGCAGTACCAGGCAGTTGTGCAGGATTTGATTTGGCCAGGTCTACATGGCTTGAGGTGAGAAAATATTGAGCCCTTGTTCTATTCCTGCTGAAAATAAAGTGCCTTTGGACAAAGTGTGCTTTGGACTGCCGCATAAACTCTTCAA
This sequence comes from Ixodes persulcatus, assembly GCA_013358835.2. NCBI lineage: Eukaryota > Metazoa > Arthropoda > Arachnida > Ixodida > Ixodidae > Ixodes > Ixodes persulcatus. The sequence continues at coordinate 28,777 of JABSTQ010003171.1, forward strand.
CTGGTATGGCTAATTGGCATTTTATATTATGAAAGACTGTACAATAAAGTTTTATATCGTTGTTACAAGAATACCTCAGTTTTGCTTCCCGATATTTGTATTTTCGCCAGTCATTTTTATCGACCTCTTGTGCATTCATTTTGATAGTTTTGGCTGTATTGCTATAAATTAGGGTTTACTTTACTGCACCTAGCCCCATCAGTCGCTATATTACGCTACGATTGAATCAGAAACGTCATTCGGTCATGATGGGATAAGACCTGGCAATGTTTTTTGGCGCTACAGCTGTGGGCTTATGTATAAGCATTTGTACTCTACAAATTTGTTCAAAATCTGCAAGACCAATTCAGGGATATGAACAGTTTGTACTTTGGCCGTTTAAAGGGACACTGACAGGGTATTTATGCTCACCAAGGTTTTTATTTGTGCATGTCTAATGAGAACACAACTACCCAGAACACAATTTGCGTCTCGAAGTTCGTTTTCATTTTGCCCGAAAACCGCCGATTGACAACTGGCCGGTTTGAGTCGCACTCACTCGCTTCTCCGTGATCACGCGCCGTTTTCTATGGTTTAGACACACACATCATATATAATCAAAGTCGTGGGTCATCGAAAGCACACATTCAGTATTAAAAATAGAAAAAATAGAATACCCATTTTTTTGCGGTTTCTATAAAACTGCAAAAGGTTCAATGGAAAAAGAAAAAAAAAAGTCGCAAAGAGAGCATGAAGCACACTGTGCATTCTCTGCGTAATTGTCAACATGGCGTCGTATAGCGGGAGTCGCGGGCTGGACGGTTGAACGAAGCGGACTAAGCGATGGCGGTGGACGACGGCCATGAGACTTGGACTTCGGAACTGGTGTTCGTGGTACCGTACATTTCTAATTAAAAAAAAAAAATCGTTTACCGATCAGAACAATTAGGATTTCTTTCGTACGACACGCCCAACCACCGAGCTGATACGTGCGAAAACGACGCCGGGTCGTCGCCCCTTCGTTTGGCCGAAGACATCGCTCGTCTTACGAGCACGAATTGGTAAGAGCTTGACAAACGCGCAAAAGCCAAGCAGGAAGTGCTTCACTTTTGTTTTTTTCGTGCGAAGTGCGACGTACGCGATTTTTGTATGCTTCGCACCACGTAAAAACAAAACAAAAACAAAACAAGAAAAAACAACACGTTTGGGTGTAGCTACGTGACTTCTGGGAACCCTCTCCTCCTCTAGATTTCTTCTGCCTGCCCAGTTAAGTTTCAGTTTCAGTTTCTAACAGTTGCAGTTTTTTTTACTTTATTAAAACTATACGTGACACTGAAGCAACATATTGATTGCGTAGTTTTCTGACATCATATCAAATCGCCTGGCAAAAAAAAAGAAAAAATGAGGGGTGTCAGTGTTCCTTTAAACGGATACTTGAACTAAATTTGAAATATACCCCTTGTGTTTTTAAATAGGCTGAATATGATCCAAAATATTTGTAAATGGCAATAGCACGTTTGTATTTTGAGCCTGATGGCTGTATTTTTGTTATAAACGGCCCACCCTGGCAAGTGCTCGGTAAGCAGCCAGCGGAGAGCGCATGACATCCGGCGCAATCCTGACGTAATCTGTCTCGGTACGAGCAAAACTACGGCGCGAGGCTGACGTCGACAAAACGGTTGCAAGCAGGGCACCTGGCCGCCGCCATGCCTCTGCTCATGCAGGCAAGTGCATGCAATTACAAGCTTGCCGAAGCTACGTTCACGCGCACGCTACACATTCTTCAACGCATGGTGCACCAGTGAGGCTATAGTTCTCGGCGAGACAGGCATCGTCACTGCCAGTCAACATTTCTAGACGGACGTTACAAACAAGGCTTTCGCAACATCCATCAGGTGCATTTGCTAATCTTTTAATTTGTTAAAAAATTCATTTTTTGTGTCTTTTTTAACGAGAGATTGGGGTGTGCGATGTGACACTGCTCCCTTGTACACGTATAGACCAAGAAATAAGCGCCGAAATTTCGTTGTTGTATCCATGTAGTAGACGTATGAATTTTGGGCAGTCGTTGTAGAGACACCCACGCAGCACAGCTCTCTAGCCAGAAATTGGTTTTCGTCTGAAAATTTAGGCCCCTAAAAGTCCCCAAAAGCCAACATATATAACAAACTTTGATATTATTTGACCAGATCTTAGGTATTGTGACCATAAAGCAGCAAACAAGTACCAGAGTTAGTCTTCACTGTTTATAGGAACTCGGTTGCCGCCTGGATTTTTTTTGGTCTCAGTTGTCGAGAAATAGAAAGTAGGATTAAATTCTGGCTTTTCGGTCTCCGCGTAGCAACGTTGAGTCGATTGTCAAACAACTGCCAGAATTAGGCTTCACTACTGTTTTTTTGGTTGTTGATACGTTGTACCTTCGGCCCATCTACCTGGCACTTTGAAACTTATGTGGCAAATCAGAGAAAAGGCAAAGAAAGGTACTTCGCCACTAATTAGGGCATTGGAACAAACCCTTATTATGCCCAAGTTAGGCCCCTAGGTCTGGCAAAGTGGGCCCAAGTTAGGCGTTTCTCTAGCGTGCCAGGGAAGGTATTCTTCTCGAGTATTTATCTTTGTATATTATTTAAAAAAAACAAAAACCAAGGGCCAAAACAACAGAAAAAAACAACAACAAAAAACAACCTTATATGATGGGCAGAACCAAACCTTCAAGGCAGACATAAATTAAGCCCCGAATTAGAAACTGTCATAAATCAAAACTTTGTTCCGGCCAAAGAAACGAGCAAAGCGACTTCATGCCGTGACCAATGTACACCGACGAGCACGCCACGACGTAATCAGGGCAGTTGCTTCCGACTGGCCAGACATCGTTTCGTACTTTTGACTATTCTGAGCATTCACGCTTTTCTTCGACCATTTAGATTCCAGTGTCGGCTGTAACGCGTTACATTGTAGCGGCGTTACCGATTACACTTTACTTTTTTTAGTAAGGTAATAACGTACTGGTTACTTTTTCGAACCAGTGACGGGTACGCACTTCCGTTACTTATTTCAAGTAACGGGTAACGTAGTAGCGTCACTCATTACTTGGTCTTCCCAAGACAAACGAAATTGCATTTAATTTTTTTTCGTGTTTTTAGGCGCCAAGCAATGCGGATTTTAAAGTTTTTTTTTGCGTTTTCCTTTGGCGATTTTTTTTCGAGAGTATTTAGGTGATACCGTAAAAAAAGATAAAGTAATTATTGTCAGTTTCTGCATAAACATGTTCCTTGAAATATGACGCGTATGCATACCTGTACCGCCAAAACTGTAAAACATGTTACTTCATAATTGAAAAAAAAAAGTAACGCAAAAGTAACTTGCGTTACTTTTATCGGTAACGATAACGGTAACCCGTTCTTTTTATTTTGAGCTAACGTAGGTCGATTACGCGTTCTTTTTATTTGCAAGTAACGAGTAACGTATTTCTTTACATTTTGTTTCGGTAACGCCTACAACACTGTCAGATACTAAAGGAATAGAGATGACGGTAGTTTTACTAGGCTGACAAAGATTCGGAGAGTATGGAATCTGTTCTGAATGCGGAGCGGAAGTTCGTCTGCTTCTTGCACAGTGGTTGCTATGATGTCGGAACGCCGAGCTCTTATTGGCTGATTGAACAAAATAATACTGGGTAGACCTCGAGGCATCTAGCATTGAGGTCTACCCACTATCCTTTCAATCAAAGTCAATACGAGCTCGGCATCAGTCTGACGTCATTGCAACTCCTGCGCAAGCAGCAGACGACTTGCTCTCCGCATAAGCTCATGACACGTTATGTCTGTTTGCATTTGTCGTCACGAGGCGTCGTGAGGCCAGAAGACTGTGAGATCATACGACGTCATGGTGTCACATGACGTCACATGACGTCACCTTGTTCTATATTACTATGGCGTTACGTGACGTCACAGTCAGTGACCTCCTGACGTCATGCGACGTCGAGGTGTCATGATATCACTTGACGCAATAAAATCACGTGACGTCATGAAGCCACGTAATGTCATGATGTCACAGAGCCATGTGATGTTATGGTGTCATGTGACGTGTCACGTGACGTCACAATCCTTCGTGACGGTTTTTCATGACGGCTCATCGGAACGGTTTTTTATGATGATTCTTCATGATGATTTTCTCAAAGAATTTGACTGAAAAAGCATATTTTTTGATAAAAAGGAAGCTTTCTGTTTTGCGTCAAATTAACAGATTTATTTTTTCGCTCCCCCTTCCTCTCAGTCCGAAACCACTGCACCTGCGAAAACGCTTTTGGTACCGGTCCCACGTATCGGAATCATAAATAAACGAGAGACTCCGCGAAAAAGCAAAAAGTTAAAAGTGAGCGTTAAAAGAAATAAGACTTGTACAATTATCTGTAATGCCGATTTAGTGCGCAGCTCTTGAGGATGAGGAAGGGAGGGTATGTAGGGGAGGGTATACCCCTTCTCTATCCCCGTACCCTGCCCTCCTCCTCGCCTGCTGCCCTCTAATTTAGCAGGCAATTTTCGCTAAATTGCTCGCTAAACTAAGCGAAAATGTTGCTGCTAAATTTAAACGGTAATATTCTCGCTAAATTTTGCAAAATTTTTAGCGAAATTTTTAGCGAAATTTTTTTTCTCGAAATTTAGCGGAAAACTTTTACCCTTGTGACGTCACACGTGACGTCACGTGTGACGTCATTATGGGAAGCATCCCATAATGCAACGCGCAGTTACGCTGACACCGAATCCAACACCGCGCAACCCGGAAACGGGCGCCTAAGATCTGCTCTCTAAAAGAAAAACGAAGACACTTTTAACGTTAACGATTTTAACGTTAAGAGAATTGGCATCTTCTACTTTTGACATTGTTCACCTTGTCACAAATGACAGAAAACACACCTCCTTTCATCGAAATGCTGCGATTCCGCCACGTAATAGCGAGGCCAAAATCAGAATATTCCCCGACCTGCAGCCGCGAGCGGCGGCCATGAGAAACACGCAGCATGACGTCAATGGGGTTCTTGTAGAAAGATAGCAAGTTGTGCGAATACCTGCTCAATAAAAGGTAACCTTTCTATAAATCTTGTCGTTTCAACATAAATATAAATGCGCCAAAAACCTGGTATCATCGACAAAACTTTTATTATACGGAGTTTTAGTGGCGCCATCTATCCTAGGTCCACAAAACCGTCAACTCTATCTACTACCGCGAACAGCCGCGAGAAGCCGGAGGTGGAGGGGGACAGGGCCGGACGGGTATGGCCGGACCCGGATGAGACTTTCCTCTTTTCACCATTTTGTTCGCGCTGCGCCCGACAGCACGTGGTCACGCGGTCGCGAGCGGATGAGTTCTCGCTGCTCACTGATGGCTCTAGAGAGAGAACTTTACCGGAACCCCGCGCCTACCCCATCGACGTCACTACGCACGTGACCCGGAAGACGATGTACGAGTTGAGAGGTGGCAAAAACCTGTATCTTTTTTCAATTTTTAAATAAAGACTAGGGTATTCAGGCAAAATCTTTTTTCTGTAGTTCACTTCAGAAGTGTCAGGCATCAACTTCCACAATTATTTAGGCAAAGCCCTGAAATTGTTGCACAGCTCCTTTAAGACTGCTGACGTGTAGGAATGCCAAAGCATTCCTACAAGCAGCGCGCCGCGTCTTCCTTTTCCACATGGCGCTCCAGGGTAACATCACGCCCCCCCGCCCCCCCCCCCCCCCCCAATGCGCAGGCGGGGCTCCACGGCTTCCGTGATGATCAGTGTGCGTTGATGTGCTCTTCTTTGTTTTCTTTGTTTTATTTTACCTTGAGAGCCCCACCGGCTTTCGTGACGGAGCAACTGCGTTGCTATGTCTTCGGCCAATGCGACTTTAGGTGCCGTTTCGCTCAGCCAATGGGAATTGAGATGCCGTTTTTCGCAGCTACAGACTGAATATAGGTGAAGAAAGGTAAAAAGCGCAGGCGAGCTGGTGAACGATATCCGTTTTTGCCGTTTTTCGCTGCTACAGGCAACGCCGGCATTGCTCCATGGGACAGTTCATGCTTTGGCATTAGAAAAAGATCTGACATGTAAAATTGAGAGCTGATTTTCACACTTACTTCATGGTCAGAGTCACAATTGTTTATTACCGCTTTCGTGCTCGGGTAGGTAGCGTTTTCGGCGCACATGCTGAACATGTCCTATGGGGCGCTGGCTTTCCCACATTAAGACGTATGTTGTGGGGAAGAATCTCACTCAGGGAGCCTCTAAAGGTTTTCAATCGGAGATACGAACGGGCCACTATTGTTTTAAAGAGGCGATGCAGCAAATGTATTTTAGCTTCAGTAAGTACCCCTTATAATTACTTCTTGACATTTATATTCTATAAAACACGCTTTTTTTCACGCGATGAAAATCGCAGGAGGAAATATAGAAAAACGAACAGCCTTTATCCCCTCAACTCGCTACCAGAACAAGCGGGTCCGTGAACTGGAGCCGATTAAGTGCAGCCAACGTCTAACACATCCGCGCGTTGGGGTTGGCAAAGCACAGGGCGCGCGCTGAGTTCCACGTATTTGTAAGGTTGGGCTATTCCCGCCGTTGCAGCGATTGGGCACCAGCCACTTCCCGAATGCATGCCCAGGCATTGAATGCCATGAGCCCATATTGAATGCCCACGCAGTGGTCGTGTCCACTGTGTGAGCCGCATTTAAATATCCTCACATCGAGGATCGCAAAGTTTGATAACAAAATCTCTGGGATCTCATTGCTGGCCTTCTCTCCGCAGCTTCGTCATCAAGTTTTGCGAAGAAGAGACTGCAAGAAAACGTTCGCTTTTATCCTTCGAATTCCACCGGGACGAAGACGCTTCTTGGTCAGTGGTGTTGCGTTCGAGTATTCTTGGGTGCCACTAGTGCCAGAAAGCTTGCGTAAAGTGAGAAGCATTTCTACCCAATATCGTTGCATGACCCCTTTAAACCTTTGTATCATGACACTACTTAAAGGTGTACTCCGGCGATTTTTGAGCTACCTCAACTAACTATATTTTCTGACTCCCCGGCCTTTACCCTTTCCTGTATGCTATTTAGTATCGCGAAATTCATATTAGTTATTGTGAAATCGGCAAATGAAAATGATGCAAAAACCAACATTCAAATATACCCGCACTTTTCAGTGCCGTGACGTCAGTGGCAGGCAGGCTTGCCAGTCGAGCGAGCAATCTAAAAAATAGAATATGCCAATCATTTGATCCGTGCTGGCGCGCGGGTACTAGAGCGAGCTTCCAAAGCATTGATTTGACATCATGAAACTGCTTGGTATCAGTTGGGAATAAATTCTACAGCCCAAAAAGTGAACCCCCGCCTTCCACTGACGTCACTTTTTCGTTGTTGCCAATAGAGACTTTCAGTTTGAAAAACACAGTGAGCACCAAAATTGTAAATTCAATAACTTCGTGAAAAAAATTATTTTGACCTAATATTTGGGATACTATCTTAGCGATGTTGTTTGGCGAGTTTAGCAAAATTTCAAGCAAATCGGGGACCATGAAGAAATCGCCGGAGTACCCCTTTAATAACAGGAGTTTATGATAACAAGATGATACAAAGAGGAAGAAGATAACGCACATCACCGGTTGGTGCATTCCTTTTCGAGCACCATGCAGGGTCATGGCGTTTTTACGCCTTCAAACTCGTTGATTTTGCAATAGCGTTCAATTCAGGCCTGATCTGCATACAAGCTCAATAATCGGGTTGAGATTAAATATTATAGTTCATTCGTTTGGCCGCCTTCCAACCTTATGTAGCGCTCTGATAAGCCGATGCCCATTTGGCTGGTCGAAGTCGAGAGCTCAAAGTATAATCAATTGTTCTTTCAGTGCGTTATCAAATTTTTAAATCGCAGCAAAGTCTCCGATCTTCAAGCAATAGGGCGCCCTATTGATTGAAGACCGGCGGCTTCGCTGCGCTTCCATAGAAGTTAAGCCTTTTGTTTTACTTTTTTCTCAGGTAAGTTCGCTCTTTGCAAATTTTACAAAAACAATGCACCACCTGTGGGTAACGCCGCACCAAATTGTAGAGCGATAGGTTAAGAAACCGAATTTTGCGGTCAATTTAAAGAGCCTGGCCGCTATTTGAGACACCCGATATACACTGGAGTGTCTCCAGGGTCTAATCTCGGGCCGTTGTTATTCAGCATTTTTGAGAATAATTTGGTAGACAGCGTGCAGCATTCAAAGGTGCTGCAGTTTGCAGACAATGTTAAGATTTATCGCGAAATTCATTCAACTACTGACTGTCTAATGATGCAAGACGATGCTCAGGCAGTTCGAAACTGGTGCTTAAAAAATAAGTTGGTACTTAATCCCAGTAAGACCAAGGTTGTTTCTTTTACCCGTAAGACAAGCAGTATTGAGTATTCGTATACCATGTCAGGTTCAGCTATCGCGAGGTCCGATACTATTCGTGACCTGGAAGTGCTGCTTGATTCCCGCCTTTCGTTTACTGAGCATGTTTCGAAAATTGTGAATGATTCTTATCAGGTGCTAGGCGTTATTTCCTGAAGGACGCGGAATTTTTGTACTTACGCTAGCATGATTCATCTATTTCGCGCCCTTGTTTTGTCTAAACTAGAGTTCTGCTCAGTCATATGGAACACCATTGGATCGACTCAATCATGTATTTCAGAAAAAGTGCAGCGTCGTCTCGTGTGTATTGTTTACGATAGATGGGTTGGGAGGCGCATTTATTTTGATTATGAATACTTACTTAATCTGCTTGACCTGGTACCCTTGCACAAAAAAAGATTAGCGCGAGACATGATTTTTTTGTATAAGATAGTGAACGCTACAATTGACGCACCTTTACTTTTAAGTGCGATTTCTTTCAGTGTTTCGCAAGAGCGTACCAGATTTTCATTTCTTTTCTAGGCGCAGAAAGTTTGTGTCCAGTCCCCGATGACACGCCTTAAGCTCCTTTATAATCGCGATAGGAGGGATTTATAATTTTTTCAGCCTTTTTAAATTTTAGAACAGCATTGTTGGCCGCTTGGCAAACATCTGTGCTCTGTTGTTCTCGATTGTTCTCCGTAGTTTTATTTATTTCCTTTTATCTTTTGTAAATCACGTCTTGCTTTTTTGTATGTCTGTATCTGTTCTTTTATTGTTTTAGGGGACGAAGCTCCTTAGGGTCTAGCCTTGTCCATCCGTCCGGCGTCCGTGCTCACATCGATTGCCATCCCATCTGTCTTCTTAAAAAAAAAAATGTTTGCGCAGTCGACAGGATTCGAACCTGTGCGGGGAGACCCCAATAGATTTCTAGTCCATCGCCTCAACCACTCGGCCATGTGTCATCCATCTCTGTCATGGATGAAACGTTGCATATAGACGCTCAACGTCTTTACAGGAGAGGGCGCCGTGGTCAAATGCGTATCTAATCGCGTTAAACTTTGCATGCATTGGCTTAACGTTTATAGACGAGAGGGTGCTGCGGTCAAACGCTCAAATGCGTATATAACCACGTTCCATACCACACATTCTCTTTCTGACATGGACCGTTGACTTAAGCGGTGGAGATGCGTTCCCACGGCTTCTAGCGGATCCAAGCTGATCCGCTAGAAGAACCACTGGCTCTGCATTTCACCGATCATAAAGCAGTAATAATGAAGTCGAAACGCAACCCGGAACTCAAGACTACCTATGAGCAATAAAAAATAATCAGCACCATCAGCACCACCAGAGCTTCGCCCCAATCAACATCATTCACCACGTGGAGATGTTGTGATTTTTGTAATATGTGCGCACTAATAAGGCCTCGAGCTGTTTGTGGGCACATTAAGAAGAATAAATAAATAAATAAATAAATACCGACCCTCGAGACAGCCTCCCAATCCGGCTCCTTACCCGAAACGTTTGGAGAATCTTGGACTGAACGAACCAGGCAAAAGAAAACAAAAGGCGCAGGATTATAGAGCATTCACTGTACGTGACTGATTTAGGCGGGAGTAGCACACGCATAAAAATGAAGAGAGTCGTGATGATGCACTTTTGGCGCTGCTTCACTGGCTTCACGGGTCGTAGAGTCGGTAGTCGTTGGACATGAGGCTCTCTAATACTCCGATGTTGAAAGCAGCGAACGTAGCATAGCGCAGTATCGTGGGCCTTTGATTGGCCGGCGAGCGGAATCTCGATATCTGCGACCAATCAGCGTTTATGTGCGTAGCAAAACGCAGCGTAGCGTGCAACACGCTACGCCGCGTTCTGCTACGCTCGAGCTCGGAACATAGCAGAGCCTTTAGATTAAAACGGAATATACTAATGCTGACACAGTACGAACGATTCGTTTTTGTGACGTCATAAAAAGGGAAAAGCGTCCGTTAAAGCCAATTGCATAAAACAAAAATTGGCTTCAACAAAAAACAACTGAGCCCTTTGGAACATCGGCGCATTAATCACCGAGCGGAGCGTTTTTCTCTTTTTGTAATGCGAAAGCATTGCTTGTCTAATGAAGAGTGCAGGGCCGGCTTGCTAGAACAGCGTCTCAGCTGAGACTGGGTGAAAGAAAGCACTGCAAAGGTTGAGGCGCGCGAGCGTCTTGAGACGCAGTTTGAGTCCCGCTCAGCTCGTGCGCTGGCTTTGGCAGTGCTTTCTTTCACCCAGTCTCAGCTGAGACGCTGCTTCTAGCAAGCCGGCCCAGGTGTTATCAACTTTTGAAGCCGCGCCAAACAGCACCTAAATTCCCCTGTCCCATGGAGCGAAGCCTGTAGTCTGTAGCAGAGTATTGATGGATAAATACCCAATGGCTGGCGCGCGTCATAGTTTCAAGGAGCGCCACCCCACACAAAAGCCCTCTCCATGGCGCAGCGGCCCGGCCGCCGGTAAGAGGGAGAGGATGGCCGGGCTCTGCAGAGCGGCTGGCCGTAGAGGCCACCCGGGCAGCATCCGCAGAGGTCATCCGTCCGGGCTCAGCGCGGCGCGCGGCTTGTAGGAATAGGTTACGTATACGAATGTTTTCGCAATCCTACGCGTTGGCAGTCCTAAGTTTCTTCCTGTAATTTTTTGTAAGCGTAGACTTTTACGTTGTTTTCCTGTGGCAACATACGATACACCAAGCTACCACCGACTGACTGTTGCTAACGTCACACTACGACGGTTTCTATCGTAGAGTGACGTTAGAAAGGTACGGCGGTAATTAGGGAGTGGAACGGTAAATGCTTGCAATGATTCAGTTAAAAAAACGAAACAAAACAAAAACAATTCTTGCCTACTTATAGGGTTCACACCTGGTGTGAGAAAACGTATATGTCTACAAATTATACGCAATCATCTGATCGATTAGCGCCGAGATTCGCCTTGCCGTGACGTCACGGTTTGTTACCCTGGTTATTTATGACCAGTTCCGACGACAATTTCGATGGTGTGTTCAAAAAGGCAGTGGAAGCCTGGAGCCATCACATTCTGAAGCTAACACCGTCGAAGTTGACAGTCTTTGGCAATGCTCTTATGCTCGTGGTTTGGCGAATCGTGGAAAGCTAGGGAAGCCTACCATAGCGACGCTTTTGGTCGCTCACGTCGCTAATAACAGATAAACCATAGTGCGATGGCATAAAAAAAAACAACGAATAAATCAGTTTTAAACTTGTTGGACTAAGGTTTACACCATATGTGCCTCTAGCTGGCGGCGTTTGCGTATGAAATAATAATAAAAAAAGACTTTCCTAAATAAATATTATAAATGAAAACGGTTCTTCTTTTGGTTACAGCGTTTTTTTTTTTTTTTTTTGCAAAGGCCTCACGTTTGGTTGACTCAAAAGCCGAGAGATGGCGGCAGCGATCCGGTCGCCAAAGGTAGACAATCTCTTCCAGTAAAGACGGCGCGGACCTTTCTGAGTTCGTTCCCAGTGCATGCTTTTGCCATCTTTACAAATGAAGCATGTTGGATGGACACGAAACCAAACAGAATATGGTTTCTTGGATTATTTAGACCATGGAGATATAACGTACGCTAGAGGTTCAAGTGGCGCTAGTGTCTATGTGACTTCCGGGATACAAATTGAAGCAGACAGAAACCGGTCTACTTCTGCGGTGCTCCTGTGCATTCCTATGGGAAAACGCGCGTGTGTTTTGTCTCTTGGCCGGAAAATAACGAAGCACATTTTTGTTAGTTGGGTCGTACCGAATAGTATGTACCTTTACTAGTATTGTAAAAGTGTAATTGCTTTAGTTAGCGCATTTTCTCCACCAGAAAACGATATTTAACTACGCCATATTTCAGGCCCAAACCTGTGTTCCGCAGCAGGTGTGTAAAAACAAGCGAAGATTCGAAGTAAAATAAGAATCGAAAGAGATATAGAGTGTGTTCGAGGTTCGCCAGCATTCCAGTGACGCTTATGTATTGCTAATATGACAGTCCTGTCGCTATATAAAAATGACCCCGTCTTGCATCTTTACGGGAGGTTAAAACATTCGAAACGTAAATAATAAAGCACGTGGCTATGAAATGTGTCACTTTTTATTATGTACTAGACCGGGCAGATTTTATCGGATTGTTGTTCTCAAAGATTTCGAGCGTGCGGGTGATGTTTCGAACGTAGAACAAACATCTTCTCGACAGAGCATAACGAATAAAGCAGTATCTACTTATTAAATATCGGACTATATTATGTGGCCTTTATTTGAATCGTCTGGGGAGTTACTGACCCAGTGGTACGGCGTAGATCTTACCGTCTCTCTTCATTTTCCAGATGCTGAAAAGCACCGACGCCGTGTTCGTGCTTACAATGTCCAACAAGTGCATATAAATGCATGTATGAAGCTCTTTTATCAAAATGATTGATGCCGTATATTAAAAAAGAACACACCGCTGTAACTGATTAAGTATTTCGTCTGCGTGACTGAGAAATGTTCCAGGCTACATGCTACGTATGAATTATTCGGGATATTTTCTCTTAAAATCAAGTGTAGAGTGAAAATTCACTCATTTTTCCCCATGAAAATGTATAACCGGAAGTCAATATTCGGCTAATTGCTGTCTACTTTAATTTGCAACAGGACACTTGCGCCGGTTGAACCAACCGTGTATTCTAATAAAATATGATAAAATATGCGAGCACCTTTTGTGAACCGCTGCTACCAAATGTCGACTGCTGCGACAATCAGACGCGTTTCCCCGTTGGGCACGAAGGAGAAAGAAACTAAATTACTTCATTGGGTTCACCCGGTAGTTCGGCTGGGCTGGACATGTTCCAACTAAACACATCTTTAAATTTACAAAAAAAAAAAAGAAGACGAAGTGTTTTGACCAAACAACGCCGAACCTTCTGCCCCCGGAAAAAAAAATTTGATAATTCCCGGGCCTGATTTTGAGATCGCCTTCAAGATTAGTGACAGGATCAAGCTCCGACCTTGATACTCCTGGTACCCATACTTCTTTGATTCCGGGTCTCGGAAAAACCAAGAAAAATACTGTAAAGACCCCGAGACTGGCGCCACCGCCCTAAGCCTTGCTTGGAATACATCAGGCAACGCCGATGACTCACAGATGACTCATCATCACCGGGGCACGTGATTAACACGCGCCCCAGTGATACACCCGCCGTCCCCCACTGCGTCCCCAAAAAAGGCGACCCGCGTCCGCGCCCAGCGAAAAAATCCTGTTTCCCCACTAAACCAGCACGTGGCGCGGGCAATGTCAATGACGTAACAATGACGCGCGGTCGGATTTGGGGCCGAAACGTCGGCGCGCTCTCACCTTCCTTCGAGTTCAATGGTTGAATGTTCAATCTAAAGATTTAACAGCGAGGAGGGGGTGCGCAATGTTGATGCCGCCTCTCACCTTTCCGCTTTAACGATTTTGACTGTGACGCGAGGGAACTGGGAATGCAATTTGAATACGTACGATATCTTGTCGAGGAATACACACTGCCTGCCGGAGCTGTCTTGGGCCAGCTGCCTACGGACTATAAAGTCTTCCAGCCTTTTCGGTTCTCGTTTGCGGGAGAACTTGTCAAACCTCCAGTTCGAGATTGGGTATAAGATTAAGGCATCGTGTGTGTCTGAGTGAACTCTACGGGGCTTCGTCTTAAGCTTTGTCGAGCGTGATTCCAACCGTTGACTTGTGACAGTGCTATGCGACGTTGACATCTGGAGTTCGCTGTTTTCATCGCAAACGCCGCCAGGTTTTATCCACGTATCGCGTTCGTTCACCCGTTGTGTGAGCAAGACCCGTGCGACGTGCTGCGCATTAAAGGGATACTACAACGAAATTTCGGCGCTCATTTTTTGGTCTATATCTGTTCAAAAGAGCAGTATCACATGAAACATACCAATATCTTGTTAAAAAAGTCTCGAAAAGGAATTTTAAAACGAATTAAACGATTAGCAAAGAGCACCTGGTGGATGTCGCTAACGCCTCGTTTGTAATGCTCGTCTAGGAACCTTGACAGCTAGTGACGGAGGTTGTCTCGCCTCCGGCCACGACGAGAGGAGGGGGGAAGGAGGAACTCCCCTCTTCCCGAGAATCCCTTTTGTGTGTCGCAGAAGTCGCTATTGTCCCCCTACAAGATTATAGAAGATTAACCCGTCACTCAAAATTCGTACAAAAGCAGCCGCTTCCGTGGCTGGAACGACTAGGCCATCCTCTCGGCGTCAGCCTCGCCGTAGCTTTGCTCGTCTCGAGACGACCTACGTCACGATTGCGTTGGATGTCACGTGCTCTAAGCTGGGCCTTCTCCGAGCGCTTGCCAGAGTGGGCCGTTTATAACTAAAAATACAGCCACCAGGATCCAAATACAAACGTGCGATTGTCATTTACGGATATTGTGGATCATATTCAACCTATTTTTGAACACGACGGGAATATTTCAAATTTCGTTGAAGTATCCCTATAAAGCATCTTCTGGAATTTTCATTGCTTTCTTAGTTTTGCATGCTGCTTGCAATAAAGTTTATCTCCTGTTATTTTGCCGCTGTTTCTTTTTCTACACAATATGGACTCATCTTCTTAATTCCTTATATAACCATACATGGATATTTTTACATAAGTTCAGATATGACATTTCCGTAAGGCTAGAACGGAAAAATACCGAATGTTTAATGCACTCACTGACAGACAAATACAGGGGTTCTCGAGGCACAGAATAAAAAGGTCTTTAACTTTGACAGAGAATGCACTTCGCATTTCCTGCGCTCCCTCTCTCACTATTTATTTTCCACGGCTATATATATATCAGTAGTTCTTTTCTAAAATAAAAATAAAAGTTAGTTGCCAGTGCGCCCTTGTCTGTCTACTTTCTGGTCCCTGTGTGTTTTTTTTTTTTTGCGCTTACCTACGTGATCATAAATCAACTGGCCCAAATTGCCACTTTTATGCATCTTCGTGCGAAGAGGTGGCGATAAATAATATAGATTTGACAGCCGGAAATATTTCTGCTTCGTTCTCGGTCCATGCAAGCAGCGGCCTCCCCTGCTCGGACTATTTCATTTTGTGCCACGTCACAGAGAAGTTCTTCGGCTTCAACCAGGAAAGCGCAGCCTCACGATATGACACTGTTTCCGTGTTTCTGAGAAGTTTGGTGAGCATTATATTAAAATAAAAATTTCTCCTTGACAGTTTTCTGACGCCCATTCCATAAAGAAACGTAAGGAACACAACACAAACGATGACAGTGGTTTTTGACCTTTTCATCACGCCTTCATGTAGGTAGGCTTTTTGTCAGGTGGGAAAATTTGTTTTCGTTCAATAAAAAAACACATAATGTGTTTTTCTGCGAAGGCTTTTTAAAAATCTCTAAACATAGGGTGGTAGAGAAAAAAAGTAACTCTTCCTGGGTGCAGACTGCCATCAACGGCGGATGGTCAAGAAATGTAGAAAAAACAATAGCAATACTTTGCACAATGATTAACTGAAATGTACTAATTAACTTTTGGGTTAGTAAAAATAAACATATGATTGCATTTGAAACATGCCAAGCATCATCGAACACTTAAGTCAACTCATTTTAGAAAGGTGTAGGAACAATATTCCACGTCGTTCAAAAAAAAAAAATAAAAAAAAAAACGCTTAATTTGGACAAGTTTTTTGGGCTTTGGTCTCTTATTGGAGCGGAGCTTAATGCCAGCGGTTTTACCCTCCGGTGTCCGAGGCGCAAAGCTACAGCCTCGCCTCACTCGTAGGCCTCGTAGGACAAAGCGAAGTATGCCGCAAATGCGCCTTCCGTCTCAGCCACCAAGGAGCATGGAACGTTGAAGCTAGGATGCGTACTGTTAAGAAACCTAAATCCAGAAACGCGTCTAAATTGAGGGTCTTCTTTTCAGCGACATGAAATACTGCCCCTGCCTTATGTCTTGCTAAAAAAACACAGGTGAACAACGTGGTGGCTAAAATGACATTAGCTATACTCTGTTTCACCTTCTGTCCGGAGGCAGCGGACGCTACGAGCTACGCTAGCTAATCCCGCTCGGGGGACGTAGCCCATGGTACGCTTTTCGCTCGTCGCTGAGTTCCCTCTTCAAGGACACGTGACACTCGCACTGCCTCGGATTGGCTTCGATGGCTCGTAGCATCCGCTGCGCTCGGACGTAAGGTGAAACAAAGTATAATATCCTCAATGGTGAGTGTTCACTGTGAAATTTTAAACAAAGTACAAAGTATGTTGAGGTTGGCTAGGAAAATTAGAAAACATCCAAAACAAGTCTTACTGTGGAAGTCATATTTTTCTTAAAAAAGATTAGTGAAAACTGGTTTACACTTTGATATGACGTTCGTTTGTTCTAACTGAGAATTTTAGTCTCTAATTCAATTATCTTGTGAGGAAGAACGCCTAGTTATGCGCAAAACCCACTGAATTTTAAAAGCAATTGCTCGATATTTTGGTTACAAGTTTGCACTTTACATATCCGTAGGTAGTATTTAACCTACAAAGCTTAGTGAAATGTTCACATGAGAGAACATCTGCGTTGAAGTAAGGCAGGTAACAAAGGCAATAAAAACGTTTCGAGATTAGTCCTATCGACAACAAAATACTTAAAGTACTTAAGTTTAACCCTTGTCTTTACCAAAGCAATCTCTCTACGCAGCGATCTATTGGTTCTAGATATTTTGCCACTTATTGAAAAGCTCGTTTGAAGTTCTCTTTTTGGAGCGTCTTAAGCACTTTCTTAAGCTCTTAAGTTTGAACTTTATAAGAGGGAAGGGGAAGAAGACATTGACAATGTTAACACTGTCCTGAATGATTCTACGACGAACCTCGCGCAGGAGTTACCTAATTCTGTCAATATTATTTTTGGGGTTGAGCTTGTAGAAAGTTCACATAACCTCCCTTTGTCTTCGGAGGATGTTCCGCCAGTCTTGTAGCACGAATGACACTCAAAACACATCGCACGACTTATTACTTTTTAGCATTATCTCTGCCGAATAATTTCAAAGGTATTGGCTTAAGATTTGCCAAGTTTGGCGCAGAATCAATACCCGCACTTTGCTGCAGTTTGCAGTTTATGCGGAAATCGTCAATGTGCTCATACACCAGGTCACAAAACCTCGTGCAGCACTGCCCTAGATGTTCGCAAAAAAGACGCCCTTTAGTGTAATGACATGTGAAGGTAACCGCCTTTGAAAAATGAGCGCCCATCACCGTGCAGAACTTTCTTTTTACGCTAGAGAACTACTCTCGGAACATTCTTATTGCACCTCGTATATTAGTCATATAGCCGCCCGTCTGTACAATCCAGCTCTATTCTATTAGCAAAAGTAATATAAAGCCAATACTAGGATAATTGTCTTTAAAATTACATTACAGAACGTCTCACTTGAATACAAGGTGTCTGATAATTTGAAATACTAATTGGAGCTAACTGGAAAACAACTGTAACCTTTTTAAATTATCTGAAAGAGAACATGAAAAAACACATTGTAATAATAATTTTTACGCAAACCATTTTGTATACATTTCAGTTATACTTTTACCCACACAATTTATTCATACAGCAGCCCTCTGCGACGGAAACTACTTTCGTGACCTCATTTTGTTGGTATATCGTTTTAGAATGAAACACTTTACATAATATATACTTTTAGACTTTCTGAGTTGTATAAAAAAGTTTGTGCACTTTGTTACTTTTATAATGGCAACAAATGCCTTCTGGGTATTCTCATTATGTTTTAAATACCTCAATAAATCACAATAACTAATCTTACTGTCAACACAGCTATAATTAGTAGGTCGAGCAAAGATTAAAATTTTTGCTCGACCTACTAAACAATCAATTTAATATTAACACCTTTACATATATTTAACCTGCTCTTCATAATTACCCCACGCGAAATTTTCATTGTAGATCATTACAAGAATACAGCTGTAGGGTCGATGTATTTAAGTTCTCATTTTTTCCCAAGGACCATTCATGATTGGATTGCCCTACCCAGTCATATAATAAATGCTTCATCTGAGTCATCACTCATTGCTAACCTCCGCAGTTTCTGTAACTCCTGCGATTGACGGTATTTCTTGTAGGTTTTTTGTTGTTGTTTATTTTTTGCTTTAATTTTTATTCGATACTACATAATGATGACATTGATTGCCTTATTCACGTGTGCTAAAATGACTAGAAATGTATGCCTTTATACATCATTATGCACCCCCTCCTACCACATCTCCCGAAGGAGATAGTAGTATCAATAAATAAATAAAAATTCAAGTCATAAACATCGTTCAAAGCAAAACGTTTCGTTCCAGCACCTGTGTTTTAACCGAATGCACAACCCGAAGAAAAGTCAGTTGTTGGACGCCTGTTGACTATTCGCTCACGAAGCCTCGACACGTCCAAAACGAGTTTTCCAATACGAACAGATTATCGGGACTTTCGGTTTTTGAGTTGACTGTTTCAACTCTCTCGACGCAAAAACAACTAACTTTGTCGCCCTTGCTCGACTGCGAATAGAGTGAATTCGGTTGAACGGCACGTTACGGGACTCGGAAGCTGCAAGACAAAGGAACTCGGCACCCCGCTTTTCGATTTGGAGTCGAGTCATGGAAACAGTTTGTGGGGAAGTCGCGGAAAAGAATTGGACGACACGACCGCGCCA
Organism: Ixodes persulcatus; assembly: GCA_013358835.2. Taxonomy (NCBI): domain Eukaryota; kingdom Metazoa; phylum Arthropoda; class Arachnida; order Ixodida; family Ixodidae; genus Ixodes; species Ixodes persulcatus. The sequence goes on from JABSTQ010003171.1 coordinate 47,830, forward strand.
CTCTGCGTTCAGTGGCTGGAGCTTTCTTTCAACTGACTGAACATCAGTCCGACCATCGGCACTTTTCCAGGCGCTTACTATGGAATGCCGAACTTACTGAGACGGCCAAATTCAAACATTAGTTTTTGATGTTATTCAACGCCGTTTTTGGATAACATAATTTTGCGGAGGAGCAGAAAAACGCGAGAAGTTCCACACAAAAGGGCGTTAAATTAGTTCAGTTCGAGTGGTAACTTTATAATATATGTTTTTTTTTTGTCTTTAGCTTGCTTTCACAAAGTTTATTTACTCTCGCGTCATGTAGAACAGCTTAAATCATATGAAAACTGAAGCAATAGAAATTCCCAGGAGATTTGTTTTCATGCTCGAAGGTTTTTTTAAAAGAAGGCAACTCTGTTTGGTCAAAAGCGGGTGCTAAAACACTCGGATCTGTACTAGATCGCAAAGTGCTAATGACTGGAGCTTCGTCAAACTATTCTTTGCTATTTTCTGCACTGACCTTTTTTAATTTCGCGTGGAAATCAATAATAATAATATTAATATTATACCAACCGCGAATGCTGTATTTCGTGTGCTCTTTTATTTCTTAAAAAAAATGTCAGATTAGTGGACTGTGCGCGTTAACAGAACTTTTTTTTTTTTTTTTTTTTCCAGTTTACTCTTACATCTAACCCAATATTTTAACAAACAAGTTTCCGCCGTCCCTTTGAGCCTTTAAACTCTACTCCATTCAACGTCGAGTTAAGTGAAAGTATACGCGCTAAACGGCCAATAAATCGCCTGTCTTTCAATTCCTGACATCACTATCCGCTCTTGAGAATCCGCACATAGCGTGATCACGTGATGAAGGACCGACGGCTTACTGGTCCAACACGGGCCTAGCATCCACCAGCAAGTTACGGGTGAACGGTATACATTGCAGTTGCTTTGTTTGCAGCCTATAACATTCAAAAGAACGAAGAAAAACGGCAATGTGTGGCGCACGTGGTGCTTTAAAAATGACCGTGGCTTCCGTCATGTGCTCTTATTAGGAATCTTCTTGTCGCTTGTCGTGTGTTGGCTCTGATACGATAACACGAATACCTTCTGCTGGGATTCTAGAGTAAGTCTGTTCTTTCCAGTGTTAAACTACATCTCGGATCACAATTCTTTCTCAAAAATGTTTTGAGAAAAATAAAAATTTCAAAATAATTTTCATAATGTTACCCCGCAAGAATGAGGCAACTAATTTTTTTTTCATCACAATAGGAATACAAATTATTTAGAAGAAATTATATTTACATACAAATTAAATGCCTTTTTATAAAATGATATTTAGATACAAAATTCACATACAATATTGGCTGTCTCGTTATCTTAAAATGCATTCAAAAATAAATTCACTTGCCATAATGTGGCATGATTGATTTAAATGTGACCCCGAAAAAAAACAAAAAAACTCGTGACCTAAAAAAAAAGTGGAGTTTTTATGTTACGACAATCAAGTAACTAAAAAAGAAATAGCAACTTCAAAAAGAAATTTGTTTAGATAAAAAATAAGCATGAACAACGTAAAGAAACACTATGCATTTTTGGTATATGAGCTTAGTACGAGCTTAATTGAAAGTGTTATTAAAGTTTCTAGTGCTACTTAAGCAACAGCGCGACTCCCTTCTAACGCACCCCTGACACAAGTGTAGGTCCTCAACTTCGCATTCCATTCATAGTTCGAATCACAGGTCTTTCAAAAACTGGCTGGTATGGCAAAAAACCACGAAGGACTGCTCTAGCTCATTGAACGCGATAGTACCAACAAGTTATGGAACATTAGGCATAATAATCGAACAAAGCTGTCAAGTGTCCCACTTATAGTACCGGCCGCACATACAATCTAACACGTCCAAAACTAACTTCCTTACGAAGGGGTTTGATTTGAGCAGAGAAACAAGACCGCAAATGTATCATCACGAAAATGGCCAATGGTGAATAAAAGTAATAATGACATATATACCAGACCACGTCTATACCTGGCCAATCACAACGTTTTCCAGTAGCTTTGGTAGACACTGTGTATAAGGCACGGCTCCATCTGCAGTAAAAACTACTACAACGTCGAACCTAAGCAGGAATAAAAAAATATGAAATTTTGCGAAAACAGGCATTCTTTCGCTAAGTTGAATAGACTTACCTACTAACAAACACAAACACGCTCGCGTGTATTTAAAGCTTTGCCCCTGACAAATTTCTTCGGTTTTAGTTGGCGATCTGTGCATCGCGTGAAAACGGGATGTCATTTTAGTGAAGGCCTGCTTGCGCTCAAGCCGGGAGTTAGATTGAATGCGCTGCAGCAAAGCGGATTCGTTTTTGTTCCGTGACATCGAACATGCACGTTTGGCGTGTCCCCTGTGGGCGTCACGCAAGCAGCGAAATCTAAGCATTGCATGCAACGCATTTTTATATTTCAGTTTAACAAAGTTTCAGGACTCGGGGCTCTCGTGATTTTTCCTGATTACCAGAAAGCGGCCCGTAGTTGTTTCAGACTTTTCGGGGCGCTTCTTTGGGCAGTGGCTTAGTCAAGTCTAGGGGAGAAGAGAGGGAGGCCAAACCCTTTCCACAACGTTCCCAAAAACCATCATAATAAAAATACTTCGAAAGAAAGTAGGTGCGACGGCAATCATAAAGCTTCTCCTCAAAAAAAAAAAAAAGGTTTTTTTTTCAGCGACATCCGGAGCTCAAAACCAAGGACATGGCTTGTTGATTTTTGGTGGCTTGCTACGTCAACGAATTAAAAAGAGGTGTTTGCGCCTTTCCTATCAATTTCCTTGGTGGCATCTGCGCACTAAATGCACCAAACCATTCTCACTTTTTGCCCACGTTGGGGTTTTGACACACCGTAAGCGGAAAGTGTGCTCACATTACGCAAGTCCAAGCAATTTCTAGAAGAAATGCTCGCATTTCACTGATAATACAAACAAAAATATTGTGGACCTGAGGGTTGTTCGTATAAGTGGATATGGAAATCTAGGAATAAAAGAGTGCCCCAACGACTTAGTTGCGAACATTGCTGCTGCACACCAAACCCCTCAGGAACACGGATGTTCGATATACACCATGGGACGACTGCTTGTTGTTCCTGCCACATAATTGGGTATACCGGGCGTTAATATTTACCCCAAAATCTTAAGAAAAGGCAGACTCCGTACACCTCCTGGAATCGAAGGGAAACTAAGAACTGGACGCTCTGGGGGGCGGCTGTTGGTTTGTAATGAGAAGCAATTTGACTGTCTCTAAATAGCGTAACTCATCTGGATAATTGTAAATTAACGCTCTCTCTAAAGCAGTTGAAATTACCAGCTCTCACTTGCAGCTCCAACATTCCTATTGCTGACAAAGCCATGAACACAACGGCGCGGTCTCAGTGTAGAGATTATTGTGAATTCTAAAAAAATGTATATTTGTTTTACGTGAAACCGATAAAAATGCATAAAAGTGATATCTGAGCTTGCTGCGCTCAGTCATTTATTTATCAAAACATGAGTCGTCCTACTTATCTCCTTACCCCACTTGCGCAAAGAAAATGCTAGACGCATAAAATTGATTGCCTGAGTGTCCGGCTTGTCCAGATCTTTTATTGCGATTCATAATGCTCGTAACGTTGCACGTCCAACGCTTGATGAAAAAAAGACATTGATATAGCTGGCCGCATTTTCTGCAGCTATAAAATAGCGCCACTACCCTTACAGAAATGTCGTATCTGGATATATATTAAAAATACATATATGGGTGTATCAGGAATTGGGCAGGCCAGATACACATATAAAGACCATAGATGGCCCTTGTATGTATATATGCCCATATCTGGGCCACTTTATGTAATCAAATATCTGGACCTGGCAAATAAATTTGTATCAGCCCTAACATATGCCAATCTTACACGTGATGCTACTCGCACTTTTCTAGCTTTGTAATAATCCGCAGTGTATACCGCGATAATCCGCAGTCTCCCGCTTCCGCGCTTTGTACCGCGACGATCCGCAGGGTGTAGCACGCAATTCGAAATCAACTCTCGAATTCGATACGAGCATGAGTCACACAGACTGCGCTCGGTAACGATCAATTTATCACCGGATATTGCGGGTTCGCGTTCGGGGCCAGATACGGCCATGACGGAAATCAAGAACAAATATTCGTCGACAGGTCAAACTGTCGGGCAACTATTGGCTCACTTCAACTGTGCGGAAGACAAACATAAATTAGTTGTTATTTACAGATCGAAAATGTTATGTTATCAGCGCATACAAGGATACTAAGTGAAAATCACGTCTTTGACTGTCTTTGAGGAAGTAATTGAAAAGTAATCGCGTAAACGAACGAAGTAATTAACGGATTAAGTTTTACAGACAGTAATTTGTAACGGGAATCCGTTAGTTTTACGGTCAAGTAATTGTCATTCATTACTTTTTTTAAGTACCGGGCACAACTCTGCTTGTAGCCAACAAGTCACACACACGTTCAGACATCACTGTTTGTCAGAAGCAATATCGAACGAGAAGGTCACCACTGCTACCCGTACATGATGAAATAATGAACATATGAAATACAATTTCACACAATAAACACATAACTCAAAATTATTGCAACGCGAAGAGATCGCGCATGTCTACGGCACAGGCATAATGTAGGCAAGAAAGCATGCTGCTCGCTCCTGTAACGTTTGTATCGCTCCCACTTTTTGAAATAAACCGGTGGCGAGCGGCTGTTGGAACCACACGTCAGAACTAGCGTGACCTGCACTTGAAGGCGACTGAATGCTTGAAGTACTGTCAAACGGCAGTTGAAGGACCCGGAAAATCGTCGTCAGACGGCGCTCAGAACAGGCCAACGGTTTCGGCGTACGCGAATCTTTCTCTAGCTCTGCGGACCGAGCCAGAGGTTTTGAAGGTGCGCTCTTTTCAAATAACGACATAACACCGGGCAGACGCATAGTTGGAATCAAACATAGCTCAACGAGCACACGGCACTCGACAAAGCATGAAAGAGCGACAAAGCGCTTACAGGCATTGTTCCAGTCGTCAAAGGGCTGTCCATTGACGACGTTGGCAAGGCGGAGTGTTTTCCAGCTGTGTCATCGCTTGCTATTCTTGAACACGGTATTCGTATAAAAAATATACAAGAAAAGTTCACTAAAACGGTTAAAACGTAGGAAGGAAGGCGACTCTCGAGACTCTCGAACCTTCCAGAGCCAGAAACGGAAGTTGATGGCAATAGCGATGGTCTTGCGCAGACTTCAAGAGTCTGTTTTATTTCGAAACCGAAGCCAAGTCTGGCTTCGGTTTGTCACTCCAACATTATTGTTAAAATGAAGAAAGAATTTGTTCAACTTAAATTTTGTTTCATTTTACATTACACGAACGAACGCGGAGATCTCTTCGCGATCTCCGCGTGCGTGTTTGTGCTTGTGTGTGCGTGCGCTCGTACGTTTGTGCGTGTGCGTTTGCGGTGTACGCGTGTGCGTGAGTGCATGGGTGCGCGCGCGCTTGTGTGAGTGTGTGTGTGCGCGCGCGAGCACGTGTGTTTGTGTGCTTTTTGTTGAACATTGCCAGTAGAAAGACAAATTGGATGTTTCTGGACATTGTAATAAACACTAATTTATTGAATATTATTTTTATTATTATTATTATTTTTTAAACGTATTAGTGAAACATGTGAGCGTGAAGTCCAATAGTTCTTCCTGAACTCTACGATAAACACTGGTTGATTGATTGAGTTTTATTTTTGTCGACCATGATTTGTGACAGATGCCAATTGGTCACTTCCGCCAATAGTTCGAACATCCGTTGCACTTCTAAATACCAAGCTTCAAAAGTGCGTACCTCGAGAAGCCCCGACGCTGTAGTTGTCCTGAAAAGAGACTTCAGTTCGATTACCAGGTTTTACAAGTTTCACAACATGTCCACCAGTTCAGCTAGCAGTTTCACAGGCCCAACTGACATTATGATCAGTTCAAAGCACAAGTTTAGCGACTTCAAAAAAATTTTTTTTTTTCAATTTGTTTAGTTTGTTTTTGATTTGAGCGGTTTCGACAGTTAAGCCGCCGGCTTGGCGAGTTCGCTTTCTCAGTTTGTCCATTCTTATTTTTATTTTTTTTTCTAGTTTCAGAAGCTTCATTTACAACTTGGTCAGTTCAATAGCAGTGCTTACAGTTAAAATTCTGCTATAACCAGTTAAGATTCATATAGTTTCTTTTTCTCAATAAGAAGGCCTTGGCAGGGGTTGTCGCATGATGTCGCAAAAGGCTTAACGGCGCCCGTGTGAAGGCCCGGTCACCACTAGCATTTTACTACAACCGACTGAGACAAGACCAGTCTTTAAGCCTTTTGTGACTTGTTGCACACATACAATTGCAGCATTTTTATTGATCCTTTTGGGAAAAGCACGACATATAAGGGGCTACGTATAGCCATATACGGCAATAATTGGCGCCCTTTATGGATATATCTGCTATCATATAGCGTCCCCTTTTCATATACGTCCCTATTTGCTCCCTTATAGGCAATCTATTGCCTTATTTATTTCCTTATATAGATATATATGGCCGTATATGAAATATATCTCGTCCATATGTGACATTTTTGTAAGGAATCGATTTCATATTTGTGTTTAGTTATCAACAAAAGATTTAGTAATACAGGAATTTACGCTGTCTAGTTAGGCTGTCCTCTTTTGCCGAAAAAGTGTTGACAACCGATGTAGGCATTCAAATTCTGGAAAATATTCAATATCTCAACTGGAAATCATTAAACCGTACATCTTCCAGAGGAATTGTAGATGCGAGGCCTTCCACTAGAAAGGTCAGAGATGATATTTACTTCTTGATTTCAGTTGCACGGAGCGCCTCATGATGGTTAATATTATTATTGATGATGTTAGTTTTTTGTTCCTTCAGGCGGAGGACTTGTTGCGTCAGCGGCTGGGTACCGTGCACAAGCTAAACAAATTAAAATACTCATAAAATATATTCGAGTGGTTTCACTGATGATTCCACTACTATACTTATACTAACCATCAAGGTGCACGACCTTCTCCTCTCCCCCCTCACTGCATGGACCAAGTGTCCATGGTGTGAGGGGAAACATATCTATGGTTAAAGAGACACTCTGCGGAATACTTCCCCTGACGTCATTTTCTTTAATGTATTAGTGAGAAGAAAATTAAAAAAGACAGGAAAACAAACAAACAAACAAACAAACAATCAAACGAACAAACAAACAAACAAACAAACAAACAAACAAACAAACAAACAAACAAACAAACACACAAGGAGCGACGTATTTATTTGGGCGGTTTTTGTTAGGCGCAGACACTTGATGATGTACATTTGTTGGAATGTCCCTGGCGTAAAGGTTGAGCCAGGGGGCTGTCTACCTGGTTATGGACTACTCTCATCGTAGTGCAAAAACATTCGATCATTATTGTACTCTAAGTAAAAAAAAAAGGTCCTTTTTGACTACTACTACCATAAACACCCATCACAAATTACTTGGACGATAAGCGGCGTGGGTTAATAACATAGCACAATTAACATATAGCAGCCTAATTGACTGCCTTGGGGGACAAAAAAGAATTTAGCCATGTTGTTCCAGTCCCACGAAAAAAAAACGTAGACTCCGAGAACGTTTTAGTCGTCGTGGCCTTGGTTTTCGATAAAAAAAAAAAACGATGTATTTACATACTTACAAAAGGTGGTAAAGATGTGGGCATGTCCGATGAGCACCGAATCATAGCTGCTAACCCGAGATCGCCATGTTCGTTCTGTGGCTCGTGTCACGCCGCTCGCGGATCACGCGTTTCTCTGCCTCGCTCGCTCCGCGAGGCAGGAACCGCTACGCGGCCGGCGCAGTATACCAATGCCCGACTTTGTACGTTTGAAGGCCGGTTCAGACACTTGCGTTTGAGTGCGTTTGACTGCGTTGCGGCGAGAACCGAAAGCGAGTCACCGGCACATCTGTGCTTCGTATGAAGCGTGGAATCCAATTCAAGGAATCTTCTTGGCACGCGATATAAGCAGCAGGGATGTCCTGGTGTCTCGCTGCCGCAACGCAGTCATACGCAGTCAAACGCAACTGTGTGAACCGGGCTTAAGAGGTTGTTTTCAGGGAAACGCAATTCAACTTCTTTCTCTGCAACGCCATCATTCGTGTCTGCATCCTGGTGCTATATTATTAGGTTTAAGGACCACGTGCTAAGTAATCGATAGCGGTTTTCTGATGCAGTGATCAAGTTACCAGCCAAGTCCAGACCTGGAATAATGTCGTTTTCTTCATTTACTTATGTGAGCGAGAGCAGGGTGAAAAAAGGCTATTTTAATATTCCGAATGCAACTTGTGACGCCATAACTCCGCAGGAGTCTGTAAAATGAACAGTTACAAATTAATTCAACGTTTCTATTACAGTTATTAAATATTTAATATGTTCACATTTAGATACGCAATGATATCAATAATTTGGCTAGGCTCTTCAAACTAGGGTTGAAAGAGACATGGTTAAAGTGTAGCGCATAAAAGACGGGACGCAAAAGAAGCAAAACACAGGGCGAGCGCTCGTCCTGTGTTTTGCTTTGGTGTCCCGTCATTTATGAACTACTCTTTTAGCATGTCTGTCAACAAGCAACTTTCCCGTAAATCCACTATTTTATTTTTCTAAGCTCATATAACCTTTCTGTATTTTCCTTTATTGTTTAGACCGGTAGAAATCTCATATCCTTTTTTTAAACACTAATAAACTGCTCATATACTTTTTTTAAAGAATCAAGAGTTAAATATTCCTGGTTGTTATCGCTCGTGACTCTGGGAGAGCCTTTGAAAGATTCACCGAAATTTGTTTTGCAACTGCACTTTATTGCGGGAGGTACGTAGAGGCACCATGAACAACTAATCTAATAATGACTATTTCAGCACTTTAACGGAACGGCCACATCTGTTTGTACTCGCTGCGTAGAGTGGGTTACCCTTCCACATGTGTCAACTAAATGGCGAAATAGAGCAGCGAATGTTATAGCAATGACAAACAAAAACTAAAGCTTGAGAGGCAGAACTAGCATTGTCATCAGCTAGCTGTCCTTGTGTGTGTGCTTTTGGGTGTGAGTGCGTATGTACATGTGCGTGTGCATATACTACATAGGCATGCGTATGTCTGTATATGTGTGCGTCTGTATCTGTTTGTGAAGGTGTGTGCCAAAAGCAGGTAATAGAGATGTCGCGAAACAAGATTGAGTGGAAAATAACGAGAGCCTCTTTTTGTAAATAACAGAAAGTCAGTTCAGAATGAAAGCATATGTTACTTTTTTCTGCCTGCCTGAGCCATAGTTACTAACATTACCCTTGGGAAGTAAGTTGAGTCCCAGTTACAAGTGCCACGGTTGCGGGTTGTTGAGTTCAAATATAAATGAGTTACAGTAACACTTATAATTTTGCAAATGCGTTAAATTACAAGTGTGCATAAAAAGAAACCGAGTAACATTATAGCATCATGCAAAATACCATTGGATAAACGCAATCTGAATGCGGTGTCTTCTGACCTGCCGACATAAGGAAAATTAGCGGCTCAATACAATTTTGATACAACACACCACTTACGTTACGTTTCGAGTCGTGTCTGACCTGGAACTGCAACGCGTGGCACTTATCAGCAGACCACGGGTCAATATGAACTCAAATCCTCACTCATCTGCGTGCGAGAATATGTTGAAATCACCTAAAGCACAGCAGATGTGCAACCTACAGAAATTTCAGAATTTTGACCCGTTACTTGCTTCTTGGCCTTCACGTGAGCTTTGGAAAGCAAGCAATGTGAATTTCATGTAATATAATATAAACGTAAATAATTACTGAAAAAATGAAAGCCGTTTACGACACCCCATAACGCCGAATTGGAGAGCAGCTCTTGAGGAGGAGGAGGGAAGGGTACTCAGGGGAGGGTATACCCCTCCTCCTCCTCCTCCTCCTCCCCTCATTCTAAAATCTCCTCCGGGGGGGGGGGGGGTCACGTGACCTCGGGGGTCACGTGACGTCGGGGGGGGGGGGGGGGTGTCACGTGATCTCGGGGGGTCACGTGACCCCCCCCCCCCCGCGAGGTCACGTGACCCCGGGGGGGGGGGGCTCGCGCGGTGCATTATGGGACATTCCCCATAATGCACCGGGTGGTTACGCCGACGGCGACGCCGCTCAAGCCGGAAACGGGCGCCTAAGAGCTGCGCTCTAAAAAATGTGTGGATAAAAATAATGGACGTTTGCAAGTCTCTGTAATGCGAAATTAGAGCGCAGATCTTGAGGGGGAGGAGGGGAGAGAACGGAGGAGAGAATATGCCCCTCCTCCTCCTCCTCAATCCCATCCTCTCCCCTTCTCCTCCAATTCAGTTTCTCCGCTAGATTTAGCGGTAAAATTGTCGTCACCTGACCTCAACACCAATTCAGTTCTTCACAACATTTAGCGGGGAATTGAATTGGTCTTGAGGTCACATGACGTCAATTTTCCCGCTAAATCTAGCGGAGAAACTGAATTTCCCTGCTATATTTAGCAGTGAATTGAATCGGTGTTGAAGTCACATACCGGGGAATGAAATTGGTGTTGAAGTCACTTACGTCAATTTTCCCGATAAATTTAGCGTGGTGACACCGACGCCATGAAACACGGAAAAGGGCGCCTAAGAGCTGCTGCGATCTAAAACCCGCAATTTTTTAGAGCGCAGCTCTAAAGGCCGGTTCAGACACTTGCGTTTGAGTGCGTTTGACTGCGTTGCGGCGAGAACCGAAAGCGAGTCACCGGCACATCTGTGCTTCGTATGAAGCGTGGAATCTAATTCAAGGAATCTTCTTGGCACGCGATATAAGCAGCAGGGTTGTCCTGGTGTCTCGCTGCCGCAACGCAGTCAAACGCAGTCAAACGCAACTGTGTGAACCGGGCTTTAGGCGCCCGTTTCCGGGTTGAGCGGCGTCGGCGCCGGCGGCGGCGTAGCCACGCGCGTTGCATTATGGGACGTCACAGTTTCCCCGCTAAATTTAGGGGGGAAACTGAATGGTGTTGAGGTCACGTGATATCAATTTCGCAGCTAAATTTAGCACAAAAATGTTCGCAAAATTCCTGAGCTAAATTTAGCGGGGAAATTTCCGGTAAACTACCCGCTAAATTTAACGGAAAAAGTTTCCAAGCTAAATTTAGCGAAGGAATTTTCGATAAATTTAGCGGGAAATTTAGCGAATATTTCCCGCTAAATGAAAGGGAGGAGGGGAGGAGGAGGGGCATACCCTCCCCTCCATACCCTCCCCTCTTTCTACGCAAGAGCTGCGCTCTAATTTCGCATTAAAAAGATTTGTAAACATCTTTCAATTTTTTTTGAGCCCATAGTCCACAGAGCAGAAGGGAAAATAGAGGATGAAACAGTAACAGTGCAGGTAGTGAAACCAGCATTAGTTGTGGTAGCTCAATTATGTTGATGAAATTTAGTGCAAATATTTTCTTGCAAAGAGTTCACTGAAAATAAATCCTTTTCGCCCTTTATTAGTAATATTTTTTTTTTGGGGGGGGGATAGCTAAAGTAAAAATAAAATAAAGAAAGCCAAATTGACGTTTATTTTGTAGCTGCACGCACTGCGTTAAAAATATTCTTTTTTGACAAAACAAAGATATAAGCTTTTTTCTTTGTAGCAGAAAATTAACTACAGATCACCTTACGCTCAGTTTTGAAACACACGTAGCGTTAGGGGTTAGGACCATATTATAGATTTGTTTACATCTATACTTGCTACTCCGTTAGGCATTAGGCAGGGGGTATGTAAGTGCAAACATACAAGAAATGCATGCATATAAGAAGCAAAAAAACAAAAACCCTGTCTCACTGTACTGTGTGTTTTTGTTATATATTGTAAAAGCGAGCGTCATCGGCAAAAGTAATGACGTCTTCCGGCAGTACATTGCAATCACGAATAGTTTGAAAAAACACACACAAAAAAGAGATTAAAAACTGTTAGCATGATAATGATATTCCTCTACTGTTTTAGAAGGATCCAGAAATTGTTTTATAGCCTTCCCTTCATCTAATTCAATTTTACAAAAACATTTTGAAATTTTCAGTGTGAAAAGAGAGCACTTTCCCGATGGCAGACGTGCCTTCGCGGTTTTGTTGGCCACCATTTTCTGACTGCAAATTTCAGAAACTCGCCTATACTATTTATTTATTTATTTATTTATTTTATTTTCCTCAAAGGCCCCCGGAGAAGGGGGTATTACATGAGGGGTGGGCATTACACAGCAAAGCAGCAAAACATTACAGAATGTAATTTGAATGAGATAGCGTTAAGATTTTAAATTTTGCCTTCTGGTCCCAACCACTAGCGCTGGATTTGGAAGAAGACTAGACGTCGGAGACCCGTAGTATATTTTCGTGAAAAAAAAAAGAAGAAAAAAAAAAAGAACGTAACAAAAACAAACACATTATAAATATATATATATATATATATATTTTTACAGACACGGTATTTTGCTCAGTGGTGTGCGTACTCTTTGTTTATTCGGAAAAACTCCATCCGAGCTTGCAAACACTGACCACAGCGTACGGCAACTACGCCTCCAGCCAAAACCAACTATTGTCAATGGCAGGAAACCAAAACTAAATGTATTTGTGTAGGGGTCGGTTCGAGTAACACCGTTTTTTGTGATCACTTGTGGTTCATTCGAAGGCACTTCGTGGGTCGCAGTCATTGTATCTTGGTGTAATTTGGTGCAAACATAAATAGACAAGCAGAAATTGGTATATATACTCCATTTCACTTTAAGTCCGAGTGCAGACAACATCGCCTGGAGCCAAGCCAATAATGCATCGTCACGGCGCTCGGTTTTTGTATAGTTTCTCTATTCCCGGATTAACTATAGTCGCTAAATAAGCTACGCTTTAGTGTAACGGCACTCCAGCCATCTTGGTCCTTCAAATCATGGTGGCCAGTCATCTGAAGCTATACCTGAAATCCCAGGAAACGCTTTTCTGTGCTACAGACACGTTCAAACAGTACGCGACAAAGTATAACCACATCACCTGAGCTTCCCAACGTCGCATTTAAAGCCGTGGAAGTCGCATTTTTGAATGGTGACGAAAGACAGCTGATCCGCACTGAGCACCCAGATGGCGGCCGACACTTGCAGACCGGGGAACGCTGTGCCGGTATAGTGTAAGAGCAGTTCGTTTAGTGGCTCTAGGCTAAACCAATCGGGCACCCAAAGGAAGCGCAGGTTGGCAGTGCATTCCCCGTGCGTGATTTCTTTATTTGGCAGTAGTATTCGCACTAAGGCGATGGACTTTAACACGGAGTGTCGGGTACGTGTCGAAACGAACGTAACATCTTTTTAGGAATTGGAACGTTTTCCGACTTTCTTATTTGTTGTTTGTACGAAACGTACGCAGCCACCCATGTGGGGTTGTAAGCGTGTATAAGCAACACGACACCTGGCATTTGTTATTGCGTCCGTTTGTCAGGTGATCGCTTTGTGGGATGTTGTTTTTCGCAGGCTGTGCTGAGGCACAAAATCATCTAATCATCTATCAAACCGGTTATTAAAGTGACACTCCTCAATGGAGTAGCTGACGCTGCTTTTAACGCTGCAAACATTCAACATAATTTATTTTTTTCTCTCTCTCCTTCCATCTCTTTCCTTTCTTCTTTGCTCTCTTACACCTGTAGCTATCAGTAAGACCACTGGGCTGAGGCACCAAATGGCCTATCAAACTGGTTATTATTGTTACACTTCCGTATAAAGTACCCGGCGCAGCCTTTTCGCTCTGCAAAACATTCACCATACATTTTTTTCTCTCCCTTCCTCTATCTCTATTTTTCCTCCTTTGCTTTCTGACACCAGTTGCATTCAGTAAGTCCGCTCGCATTCGGGTGAAAAAAAGAACAAGCAAAAACCGGCTGGTAGCGGCATAGTTGTTGACAAGTTAGGAAGAGAATCCAGGATTTTGCAGTTACACTTTCTGTGTATATAAGTACTAACTCTAACCGGAGCAGTCGTTACCAACCGCGTCGACGAGTGTCTCGCTTTCCAGCTACCGAATTGATCTTTCAGGATTCCAAGTTGCAAACAGAATTCGAATCTCGCACTTCGATATTCTTGACCCAGGAGACAGCGTTTCCGTGCCTAACTTCAATAATGGTGGTTGCCGTTTCAATTCTAATTTTTATATCAGTCTGTTATTCCCGTGCGTCTGCGTCGGCCTCTGGTAAGTGGAAATCCGAAATGCTTATTTTTTCATCAACTTTTTTTTTCACTTGATACAAAACGAGCAACTATGTGCGCTTAACGTTAATGAGAATAGAGTTGAGTAACTCTTGTAAAGGAATCAAATGAGAAAATATTAAACATTATAAGGATCATAGGGCCTTTTTACAAAGTCATTACTACGTTTACATCGCCGTATGATGAATATGTTTTTTTTATTAATGCCTGTTTTACAATCGCGCGCAAAAAAAGAAACCGACAAGAAAAAAGCTACGCTAATTTTATCGACCCCACAGGTGCCAAACAAGTCTGAAAAATTTTATTTCGACATGTATTGCAAGCGGGTCAACACGTTTCTTATTAATTTTCAAGTCTCTATAAAACATTCAACTCAAGTTGGACACAGATGTACGTGTGAAGTTTTATTTCAAGCTTTGTGAATGTAAAGTGTTTGATGTAAACACTAATCCTCCAAAAGGCAAAAAAAGAAAAAAAAAAGATGGTGGTCACTTCAACGCGCATTGCTTCACCGACTAAAAACATTACAGGCAGAGAAAAAGAAAATACAGGATATATTCCTTTATTTTTAACGTGCACGTGACGCCAATTTTTATTCTAAAATTCGCAAAACAATGCACGCACGGACGGATAAACGGACAATCAGAATTCTGAACTAATGGATTTAAGAAAGAAAGAATAATTTTGTGATTTACATTGTGCCAGATTGTGCATAAAAAAAAAAAAGTGTTTCACGGTCAATGTTTTGTTCTTTTCGTTTCGGTGCTGCGACACTAAGACTGCGGCGTTCGAGGTTCAAGTACCCAGGGTCCCAGCTCACAGATCGTGGGTGGCGAAGACGCCGCCCCTCTGGAGTTTCCCTGGCAGGCTTTTGTCCAACGGTCAGATGCCATCCTCTGCGGTGGCTCCGTCATCAACAAGGAGTACATCATAACCGCGGCGCACTGTACAAACCCGTGAGTCATACCCTAATAGAATGCGGATAGTTAAATAAAAAAAGAGTAGCATAAATCGATTGGGCTTTAATAGAGGCGGGATTCAACCAGATCGCTTCAGGTTGGTTGTTATTTTACGCTCATCCAACTTTCTTTGCATGAATAGGGAGCCACAATTTAGGTGAGTGGAGTAAAACATGCCGGAAAAATTGAGGCCGACATATAGAAAGCTGGAACTTTCAGCAAATTTGCATGGGGTAGGTGGGTTTTACCTAACAATATTTTAGGGTTTAGCTCTCTTTCTGTGATAAATGAGATAAAGAAACTTGCCAGGTTCTTCGGCAACTGTGTTTGCGAACGATCGCTTATTTGGTGGCTACGCTTATCTGGGTAGGGCGCCACAAGTTACAGCAGTCTAGAGTAACTGTATATGCTACGCTTCCGTAGCAGGGTATCGCAATGGTGCCAATCTAGAGCCATGCACTGCGGGAAGCCGCGGTTGGTTTTGAATGGGATTTTGAAGGCGCAGACACGAGGCGGCGTGATGGGGCGTGTCGGTGCGCTGCGTAAGGAAAATAGTGCGGCGTGCGGCGACGAGCCTTTCATGCACCATCATCGTCGTCCCGTCGTTTCCTGTTTCCCTTTCGATTGTAAATATCGCGCCCGCGGGACGAGAGTCGTGGTGGGCGGTGTCCACGGCTCCACGGTCGTGGTGGTGTCGTGTCGTGGTGAAGTATTAGGGAGTTTTAGCGAGTCGTTTTTGAAGCCAACGGTTCCGAAATCACGAGCGGTGCAGCTGGTCCGTTCCGTGAAACCGTACGTGAAATTTGACACATTTTAACAAATCGTGAAATTGGCGCAACCGTGTAGACAATGATGATGATTGTGTTTGACCGGTGGCGCCATCTTCTTGTAAACATGTGAAACATTTAGCAACGTGTAAATCCGCGGCGGCTCGTGTTTCTGGCGTACGACTGATGTAAACAAGACGGCCGACGTAACATCTGCCGCTCGGATTTCAAGAACTGCGAAGATAGATAGAGTAAAAAGTATCTGAGCGACCGTGAAGGTATGTGGTGTGTCTCCGTCATCTTGAACTTGAACGATCGTTCAGGTTGTGTGCCGTCGAACCAAATCATTTCGTCTGCTCGCGGTCGCCACGGCAGCTAGTCTGCACGCAGATCGCAAAACTTTACTAGCATGCGCAGTTTACAGCATTCACGATCGCTTCCCATTGCGAGCAGTCCTAGGATTAATTTGGCTCAACCTCTCAAATGAAGCAAAGTATCAGGATGGCAAATTGCCTCCCGCTGTTCTAAGCCTAACGCTCGGCTGGGTCCGCTGGGTCGGGGGAGTCAGCCGCCAAAACAACCGCAATCTTTTTTTTTTTTTTTTTACCCGAGTCGTGAACAGTGCTGGCTGCTTTCCGGTGACGACTCCAGCGGCCGAAATGGGAGGAACGAGAGAGAAGAGCTTCCTGACGCCCCAAACGACTCGCGTGCGCATGCGCAGTTGCGTCGCCGATGCGTTCGAGGACGAACCGTTCGTGAGGAAACGACTTGCTAAAACTCCTTTATCAAGTGGCTGTTGCCGATCTCCTTCCGAAACGCAGATACGAGTTGGCGATCTCCTTTCCGTACGCAAACGCCAGACGAGGCGGCGTCTCACATCGTTTCTCGCCGTCGGAATCCTGTACAAGCTATTGCCGCTGGCCACGGGATTTGTGCACTTCGTAACACTACAGCCTGTCATTTTCATGGGGCTCTTTCCACGCGCATGCAAAATTTATTGCGGTAAACAACGCAGCGGCTGACAAAAATGCCGTCCCCTCGCTTTCGAGTGACAGCTCGCCGACTCGCCAAGATGGCCGGATGTGCCAGTCGCGTATCGCGCATCGCTCTGCGAGAGCCGCAGACGCGGGCAACGGGATCGTCGTCCGTGTCGTCTGCTTCCCATACCTTGGAACCGGATATTCTAGAACATCGCTCGCGTTATAAAAAAATGAGATTGTACTGTGCCCAGTTCCTATAAACATAATGTTCAATGATTTAGGAAGCTTTCGTTTCGTTTGATTTTAGTCTAGGATCCATATTTTTCGAACGCAAAGCGGAAGATATGTTCCCCCGAAACTCGGCGCTCTGCGAGGCCGCTTTCCCCCACGAAGGTCAGATCCAGCTCTGCCCACGTGATCACTCCTCCGTTAATACGGATATGGCGACGAAAGAGAAAGAAACGCGATACTCTGTCTCTGCAAGCCGAGCCTATGCAGTTACTAAGAGTCTGGACATCTATTGTCTTCTGTGACCTCTCGCCGTAGCTCCGCTCCTCCCAGACTGCTCCCATACAAAGAACGTCAGGCCTAGCAACCGCCTAGCAACGGAAAACGCCGAGCGGACGGCGTGGGGATGTCCACCATTACAAATCTCAGGCCAACGCGCGCGCGTATGCAAAGCCGCTAGGTATCTTGCGTACTGACCGTTATTTTTAAGGTTTCTGGTGAGAAAATGGCGGGTTGTTGTGCGGTTGGATGCTTCAATTACAGCCGTCGTGGTTTTCGTTTTTTATGATAAACAAATTAAATTACGGAAAATATGGTTGAATAAATCAAGCGCGACAATTGTGGACGCCCACGAAAGGTTCCCGTCTTTGTGAGGTAAGAATTGAACATAGTTACAGTTAATGAGCAGAACGTAAGGGCGCAAGTGAGCTGGTGTATATTAAACATTTTAGTGAAAAACCCGAGACTGAGGTAAAGACAGACGACGACAAGGAAGTGAAGGGGAACGTCTCAAACACAGCTAAACCTTTATTAAGGAAAGAACCCTTTATATAGGGTTGAAAAAAGAAGGAAGGAAAGGGAACTCTTCTTCACATCACCCCTCTCCACAAAAGACACGACACCACTTCTCTCCACAAAAGACACGACATCGGACCTCGCACAATGGGGTCAAAACAACAAAGGAACTAACCGCACCAAAGATGACACATCATAAAAAAAAAAGGAAACCCGCTGGGAAAAACACAGAATGCACTGCACCTTTCACCGAGAAAGTCAGCTAAAAAACTATACAAAAAAAATTGTTAACAATATCATTAGAGATTTAGAAATCGCTTCCATTACGCATCCAAAGACAAAGAAGGCTTGTTCACTGCGTTCCCATGCTTCGTTATTGCGATTGACTCTTTCAGCAGGCGCTTGTGGTCGTTTTTTTTCTGTTACAATTGTGGTTGTAGAGTTCCATAAAGGCACGCAATTCCTACACTCCTGAATATGCTTGGATACCTCGGAATATGGATCCTTGTTTTTGACACACCGTTTATGTTCACCTAGTCTATCATTAATACAACGCTTCGTTTGACCTATATAGCACAAACCACAATCAAAGGGGATCTTGTAGACTATACCTGAAATACATGTAACGCACTTTTCTCTGTGTTTTTTCAAACAACCTTTCTGGGCGGAAGCGAACGGAGTTAACCGTTTCAAACTGCTATCTGTGCTAAACGCCATGCGTAAACCAAACTTATCACCGACTGATTTTAAATTGTGTGAAATTTTATGAAAAAACGGTACGACTACAAACTTTTTGCGCTCGGGCATTTTCCTAATTTGTTTGTTTTTTGCAACAATGTACGAAAGCTGCTTGGAAATAAATTCTTGAGGATACTTTGCAACATTTAGCCGGGAAAACACAACTTGAATCGACGTCATAATGGAGTGCCAACAAGACTTTTGAACCGCGTTGTTAATCATGTTTCGAACTAATCCTGCCTTGACATGCTTTGAATGGCAACTATCAAAAGGAAGTATGGGTTTAGCCCTTTCTTTGCCATACGACCAACATAAACCGGGGACCAATCTGAGCTGGAGGTCTAAATACTGGAGTACGTTGTTGGCTGGTTTTTCTATAGAAAACTGCAACTCCGGTGCCTCCCTGTACACGGTATTCTCAATGAAACCAGCAAGGGCTGAGTCACGGACACATACCAGAATGTCATCCACGTATCTTCTAATAAGTACTGAGCTAGGGTGAATATGTTTGATCATCTCATGCAATTTTCGGTCTAAGCTCCGGAGGTATATTTCTGAAAGGGCCGGGGCGACAGCCGAACCAATACATACGCCTTGACGTTGAATGTATTTCCGCTCATCATAGTCTACCACTGTCGACTTTAGATACAGTTCAAGTATCTTTAGAAAATTATTGATCTCCATACCAGACTGGGACTGAAAGCGAACTAAATTCTCCTCTAGAAACGAGCGGACCCTAGAAAGCAAAATGGCTGGTTGGAGTGAATAATACAAATCCTTGATATCCAGTGAAAAAATCGTGCAAACTTTACCATGAAACGGTTGAATATCTGATATCAAATCCATGGAAGAACCTAATGCTAACGGGCTTTTGAAATCTAGGCACGAAAGACCATTCTGAAGGAACGTGGAGACAGTTTTTTGCCACGTGCCATCTTCGTTGATAACTACTCTCAGAGGAAGGTCAACCTTGTGGTCTTTCATAAAGAACTTAATGGCAAACGTATCCTTCAAGTTACCATTCAGTCTGGCAGCCAAGGACGTAAAGTCACTGTCCTTAAAGGTCTTACTATTTCTCTCTTGTGTCGGCCCAGATCCCCATCAAAAGAACGAAATAACCCGGAAACAGCGAGGTTACCTTTCTCCTTAAACTTAATGGAAGGCAGAACAGCAAACAGCCCCGATTTGTCCGTTTCAAGAAGCTTCAACTCTTTCTCTTCCAACTCTTTCTTAACACGGGTTACCATCCTAAAGTTTCTGACATCTGTTCTGTACGAAGCATCTACCTACGGACGACATTCTCTTAAAAGCCGTCGATACAAGAGCACTTTTCTCAGCTGGTTGTGACACCGCGTTAGACATGACGTTAATTGCAGAACAAATATCCAAACGAGAGGGCTTCACATTCACGCAAAACGTCGGACGATTGGATCGACAATTCTCAGTTGACTTGGTGAGCTGTACGCCAAAAGGGATTTACAAGGGCAGTTTTCATCGCGGTAACCGTTGACATGAACCCAGGTTTCGGTGACTTGCTTGTTCTTATCTTCTGCCTCAGGGACCGGAAAGTTGTATTACAGTCTTTCAAATTTACAGCTTGCCACTGAGTAAATAAAGTCGAAGCTTGAAAATGTTCTCCAATGAAAGCGGTCCACAACTGATCCGCGAGTTGACTCACAGTTCGTAGATGATCTCTGGTGCAGTTTCGGTAGTCGTTGAGGATCTTCCGCTTCCGGTGCCATCCAACTTGCAGGGTCTCCAGGTGGTGAAAGCGCTCAGGGTCCACAAACTTGTACCTCAGACACATGCCGATGTAGGAAAGTTCCGCTTCCATCTGAGACATCCGGTAGCCGATCTTGCAGAGAACCCACAACGAGTGGGCGTAGATCCTTGGGAAGGTGAGTGAATGAAGGGAGGAAGGAGGAAGAAAACTTGCATCTTGAAGTATTAATGAGCAGAACGTAAGGGCGCAAGTGAGCTGGTGTATATTAAACATTTTAGTGAAAAACCCGAGACTGAGGTAAAAAAGACAGACGACGACAGGGAAGAGAAGGAGAACGTCTCAAACACAGCTAAACCTTTATTAAGGAAAGAACCCTTTATATAGGGTTGAAAAAAGAAGGAAGGAAAGGGAACTCTTCTTCACATCACCCCTCTCCACAAAAGACACGACACCACTTCTCTCTACAAAAGACAAGACATCGGACCTCTCACAATGGGGTCAAAACAACAAAGTAACTGACCGCACAAAGATAACACATAAAAAAAAAAAAAAAAAAAAAAAAAAAAAAAACGCTGGGAAAAACACAGAATGCACTGGACCTTTCACCGAGAAAGTCAGCTAAAAAACCATACAAAAAAAAAAAAAAAAAAAAATGTTAACAATCTTATTAGAGATTTAGAAATCGCTTTTTTTTTTATGTGTTATCTTTGTGCGGTCAGTTACTTTGTTGTTTTGACCCCATTGTGAGAGGTCCGATGTCTTGTCTTTTGTAGAGAGAAGTGGTGTCGTGTCTTTTGTGGAGAGGGGTGATGTGAAGAAGAGTTCCCTTTCCTTCCTTCTTTTTTCAACCCTATATAAAGGGTTCTTTCCTTAATAAAGGTTTAGCTGTGTTTGAGACGTTCTCCTTCTCTTCCCTGTCGTCGTCTGTCTTTTTTACCTCAGTCTCGGGTTTTTCACTAAAATGTTTAATATACACCAGCTCACTTGCGCCCTTACGTTCTGCTCATTAATACTTCAAGATGCAAGTTTTCTTCCTCCTTCCTCCCTTCATTCACTCACCTTCCCAAGGATCTACGCCCACTCGTTGTGGGTTCTCTGCAAGATCGGCTACCGGATGTCTCAGATGGAAGCGGAACTTTCCTACATCGGCATGTGTCTGAGGTACAAGTTTGTGGACCCTGAGCGCTTTCACCACCTGGATACCCTTCAAGTTGGATGGCATCGGAAGCGGAAGATCCTCAACGACTACCGAAACTGCACCAGAGATCATCTACGAACTGTGAGTCAACTCGCGGATCAGTTGTGGACCGCTTTCATTGGAGAACATTTTCAAGCTTCGACTTTTTTTACTCAGTGGAAAGCTGTAAATTTGAAAGACTGTAATACAACTTTCCGGTCCCTGAGGCAGAAGATAAGAACAAGCAAGTCACCGAAACCTGGGTTCATGTCAACGGTTACCGCGATGAAAACTGCCCTTGTAAATCCCTTCGGCGTACAGCTCACCAAATCAACTCAGAATTGTCTAGCCAATGGTCCGAAGTTTTGCGTGAATGTGAAGCCCTCTCTTTTGGATATTTGTTCTGCAATTAACGTCATGTCTAACGCGGTGTCACAACCAGCTGAGAAAAGTGCTCTTGTATCGACGGCTTTTAAGAGAATGTCGTCCGTGGTAGATGCTTCGTACAGAACAGATGTCAGAAACTTTCGGATGGTAACCCGTGTTAAGAAAGAGTTGGAAGAGAAAGAGTTGAAGCTTCTTGAAACGGACAAATCGGGGCTGTTTGCTGTTCTGCCTTCCATTAAGTTTAAGGAGAAAGGTAACCTCGCTGTTTCCGGGTTATTTCGTTCTTTTGATGGGGATCTGGGCCGACACAAGAGAGAAATAGTAAGAACCTTTAGGGACAGTGACTTTACGTCCTTGGCTGCCAGACTGAATGGTAACTTGAAGGATACGTTTGCCATTAAGTTCTTTATGAAAGACCACAAGGTTGACCTTCCTCTGAGAGTTGTTATCAACGAAGATGGCACGTGGCAAAAAACTGTCTCCACGTTCCTTCAGAATGGTCTTTCGTGCCTAGATTTGAAAAGCCCGTTAGCTTTAGGTTCTTCCATGGATTTGATATCAGATATTCAACCGTTTCATGGTAAAGTTTGCACGATTTTTTCACTGGATATCAAGGATTTGTATTATTCACTCCAACCAGCCATTTTGCTTTCTAGGGTCCGCTCGTTTCTAGAGGAGAATTTAGTTCGCTTTCAGTCCCAGTCTGGTATAGAGATCAATAATTTTCTAAGGATACTTGAACTGTATCTAAAGTCGACAGTGGTAGACTATGATGAGCAGAAATACATTCAACGTCAAGGCGTATGTATTGGTTCGGCTGTCGCCCCGGCCCTTTCAGAATATACCTCCGGAGCTTAGACCTAAAATTGCATGAGATGATCAAACATATTCACCCGAGCTCAGTACTTATTAGGAGATACGTGGATGACATTCTGGTATGTGTCCGTGACTCAGCCCTTGCTGGTTTCATTGAGAATACCGTGTACAGGGAGGCACCGGAGTTGCAGTTTTCTATAGAAAAACCAGCCAACAACGTACTCCAGTATTTAGACCTCCAGCTCAGATTGGTCCCCGGTTTATGTTGGTCGTATGGCAAAGAAAAGGCTAAACCAATACTTCCTTTTGATAGTTGCCATTCAAAGCATGTCAAGGCAGGATTAGTTCGAAACATGATTAACAACGCGGTTCAAAAGTCTTGTTGGCACTCCATTATGACATCGATTCAAGTTGTGTTTTCCCGGCCTAAATGTTGCAAAAGTATCCTCAAGAATTTATTTCCAAGCAGCTTTCGTACATTGTTGCAAAAGACAAACAAATTAGGAAAATGCCCGAGCACAAAAAGTTTGTAGTCGTACCGTTTTTTCATAAAATTTCACACAATTTAAAATCAGTCGGTGATAAGTTTGGTTTACGCATGGCGTTTAGCACAGATAGCAGTTTGAAACGGTTAACTCCGTTCGCTTCCGCCCAGAAAGGTTGTTTGAAAAAACACAGAGAAAAGTGCGTTACATGTATTTCAGGTATAGTCTACAAGATCCCCTTTGATTGTGGTTTGTGCTATATAGGTCAAACGAAGCGTTGTATTAATGATAGACTAGGTGAACATAAACGGTGTGTCAAAAACAAGGATCCATATTCCGAGGTATCCAAGCATATTCAGGAGTGTAGGAATTGCGTGCCTTTATGGAACTCTACAACCACGATTGTAAAAGAAAAAAACGACCACAAGCGCCTGCTGAAAGAGTCAATCGCAATAACGAAGCATGGGAACGCAGTGAACAAGCCTTCTTTGTCTTTAGATGCGGAATGGAAGCGATTTCTAAATCTCTAATAAGATTGTTAACATTTTTTTTTTTTTTTTTTGTATGGTTTTTTAGCTGACTTTCTCGGTGAAAGGTCCAGTGCATTCTGTGTTTTTCCCAGCGTTTTTTTTTTTTTTTTTTTTTTTTTTATGTGTTATCTTTGTGCGGTCAGTTACTTTGTTGTTTTGACCCCATTGTGAGAGGTCCGATGTCTTGTCTTTTGTAGAGAGAAGTGGTGTCGTGTCTTTTGTGGAGAGGGGTGATGTGAAGAAGAGTTCCCTTTCCTTCCTTCTTTTTTCAACCCTATATAAAGGGTTCTTTCCTTAATAAAGGTTTAGCTGTGTTTGAGACGTTCTCCTTCTCTTCCCTGTCGTCGTCTGTCTTTTTTACCTCAGTCTCGGGTTTTTCACTAAAATGTTTAATATACACCAGCTCACTTGCGCCCTTACGTTCTGCTCATTAATACTTCAAGATGCAAGTTTTCTTCCTCCTTCCTCCCTTCATTCACTCACCTTCCCAAGGATCTACGCCCACTCGTTGTGGGTTCTCTGCAAGATCGGCTACCGGATGTCTCAGATGGAAGCGGAACTTTCCTACATCGGCATGTGTCTGAGGTACAAGTTTGTGGACCCTGAGCGCTTTCACCACCTGGATACCCTTCAAGTTGGATGGCATCGGAAGCGGAAGATCCTCAACGACTACCGAAACTGCACCAGAGATCATCTACGAACTGTGAGTCAACTCGCGGATCAGTTGTGGACCGCTTTCATTGGAGAACATTTTCAAGCTTCGACTTTATTTACTCAGTGGCAAGCTGTAAATTTGAAAGACTGTAATACAACTTTCCGGTCCCTGAGGCAGAAGATAAGAACAAGCAAGTCACCGAAACCTGGGTTCATGTCAACGGTTACCGCGATGAAAACTGCCCTTGTAAATCCCTTCGGCGTACAGCTCACCAAATCAACTCAGAATTGTCTAGCCAATGGTCCGAAGTTTTGCGTGAATGTGAAGCCCTCTCGTTTGGATATTTGTTCTGCAATTAACGTCATGTCTAACGCGGTGTCACAACCAGCTGAGAAAAGTGCTCTTGTATCGACGGCTTTTAAGAGAATGTCGTCCGTGGTAGATGCTTCGTACAGAACAGATGTCAGAAACTTTCGGATGGTAACCCGTGTTAAGAAAGAGTTGGAAGAGAAAGAGTTGAAGCTTCTTGAAACGGACAAATCGGGGCTGTTTGCTGTTCTGCCTTCCATTAAGTTTAAGGAGAAAGGTAACCTCGCTGTTTCCGGGTTATTTCGTTCTTTTGATGGGGATCTGGGCCGACACAAGAGAGAAATAGTAAGAACCTTTAAGGACAGTGACTTTACGTCCTTGGCTGCCAGACTGAATGGTAACTTGAAGGATACGTTTGCCATTAAGTTCTTTATGAAAGACCACAAGGTTGACCTTCCTCTGAGAGTTGTTATCAACGAAGATGGCACGTGGCAAAAAACTGTCTCCACGTTCCTTCAGAATGGTCTTTCGTGCCTAGATTTGAAAAGCCCGTTAGCTTTAGGTTCTTCCATGGATTTGATATCAGATATTCAACCGTTTCATGGTAAAGTTTGCACGATTTTTTCACTGGATATCAAGGATTTGTATTATTCACTCCAACCAGCCATTTTGCTTTCTAGGGTCCGCTCGTTTCTAGAGGAGAATTTAGTTCGCTTTCAGTCCCAGTCTGGTATAGAGATCAATAATTTTCTAAGGATACTTGAACTGTATCTAAAGTCGACAGTGGTAGACTATGATGAGCAGAAATACATTCAACGTCAAGGCGTATGTATTGGTTCGGCTGTCGCCCCGGCCCTTTCAGAAATATACCTCCGGAGCTTAGACCTAAAATTGCATGAGATGATCAAACATATTCACCCGAGCTCAGTACTTATTAGGAGATACGTGGATGACATTCTGGTATGTGTCCGTGACTCAGCCCTTGCTGGTTTCATTGAGAATACCGTGTACAGGGAGGCACCGGAGTTGCAGTTTTCTATAGAAAAACCAGCCAACAACGTACTCCAGTATTTAGACCTCCAGCTCAGATTGGTCCCCGGTTTATGTTGGTCGTATGGCAAAGAAAAGGCTAAACCAATACTTCCTTTTGATAGTTGCCATTCAAAGCATGTCAAGGCAGGATTAGTTCGAAACATGATTAACAACGCGGTTCAAAAGTCTTGTTGGCACTCCATTATGACATCGATTCAAGTTGTGTTTTCCCGCCTAAATGTTGCAAAATATCCTCAAGAATTTATTTCCAAGCAGCTTTCGTACATTGTTGCAAAAGACAAACAAATTAGGAAAATGCCCGAGCACAAAAAGTTTGTAGTCGTACCGTTTTTTCATAAAATTTCACACAATTTAAAATCAGTCGGTGATAAGTTTGGTTTACGCATGGCGTTTAGCACAGATAGCAGTTTGAAACGGTTAACTCCGTTCGCTTCCGCCCAGAAAGGTTGTTTGAAAAAACACAGAGAAAAGTGCGTTACATGTATTTCAGGTATAGTCTACAAGATCCCCTTTGATTGTGGTTTGTGCTATATAGGTCAAACGAAGCGTTGTATTAATGATAGACTAGGTGAACATAAACGGTGTGTCAAAAACAAGGATCCATATTCCGAGGTATCCAAGCATATTCAGGAGTGTAGGAATTGCGTGCCTTTATGGAACTCTACAACCACGATTGTAACAGAAAAAAACGACCACAAGCGCCTGCTGAAAGAGTCAATCGCAATAACGAAGCATGGGAACGCAGTGAACAAGCCTTCTTTGTCTTTAGATGCGGAATGGAAGCGATTTCTAAATCTCTAATAAGATTGTTAACAATTTTTTTTTTTTTGTGTATAGTTTTTTAGCTGACTTTCTCGGTGAAAGGTCCAGTGCATTCTGTGTTTTTCCCAGCGTTGTTTTTTTTTTTTTTTTTTTTTTTTTATGTGTTATCTTTGTGCGGTCAGTTACTTTGTTGTTTTGACCCCATTGTGAGAGGTCCGATGTCTTGTCTTTTGTAGAGAGAAGTGGTGTCGTGTCTTTTGTGGAGAGGGGTGATGTGAAGAAGAGTTCCCTTTCCTTCCTTCTTTTTTCAACCCTATATAAAGGGTTCTTTCCTTAATAAAGGTTTAGCTGTGTTTGAGACGTTCTCCTTCTCTTCCCTGTCGTCGTCTGTCTTTACCTCAGTCTCGGGTTTTTCACTAAAATGTTTCACCTCATACCCCGTTTCCATTGGCCGAAATATTCTCTCTTTTTGATTGAGGGCCCCAGAAGGTGCTCTGACACACGTGCCCTCCCTACATCGTGATTTATATAATGCCTCCGTTATCTTTCTCGTCCTTTTGTTGTTGTGTAGCATCATTATTGTCGTCAGTTCAAACTTAGGGGTGTACCCACACCTGTCGCAATGAAACGCCATATGACCGGCAGAGGATGATCTCACAGATAGTGCATGCTCCCTTAGTCTATCGTTGACGCATCTACCAGACTGTCCAATATACTGCTTACGGCATGATTGCGGTGTTCTATACACAATTCCCACTTCGCACGCTACAAACTGCTTTTTTTTTTTGCTTCGTTTCGCATCGCGCTGCTTGTGCTGCTTCCCTCTGAATTCTTCCTCACAACTTTTTTAGTTTCTTGAAGCGGAGAAAAGAACCGAGGCTTGATGTCTCTCCGCCACCTTGTTAATCCTGTGGCTGACTTTGTGTACGTAGGGCACCACTACCGGTCTCACTCTCCGCTTGCACTTCTTTGGGACCACAGCAGTGCCCCGAAGCATCGGTAACCGGAGCCAAGGGTCTAAATCTGGTGGTGTTATTCTCGGTAAAAACACATAAGGAGGGTAGTCTGTTTATGGTGATTGAGACGCGTAGAGGTTTGTGGAAGGCAGAATTGGGGTCGTACCTACAGAGTCACCATTCTCGGTTAATCCTTCTAGATTCCTTCGGATTGGAGTGTGCGGATTGCGTGGCACAGCACCTGAAAGGCACAACCATGGCTTGTGTGATGCGGTGTCATTCGACATAGGGGACTTAGTTATTCGATTCCGCAAAAAGAGTTGCTACTTACGGTTCAGGAAAGTATAGAAAAAATCGGGGTTGTCCCCTTTCAGAATGATTGTGGAAATTATGAGGAAAGAGGTTTAGAGTTTTTGTGTTTCTCTCTCAGCTTTTCATGGCGCGGTTTATTTGCAGAAAGAAGGGATCTGCATTGGCGCAAGCGTGGCACCAGTCCTAAGTGATATCTAAATGTCAAAGTGTGACAAAGCGATTAAACAAATGTTGAAAGCCGATGTTGTCCGCATCTTTAGAAATGTGGATGGTATTTGGTGCTGTTTTAGCCACGGGAAGCGTCCCTAAAAGCTGCTTTTGTTAGAAAAATGGGAGTATTTAGGGCCTGCTCCACGGGGTTATACTTTACAAACGAGAATACTGTAAATGGTAACTTGCAATTTCTGGGCCTTACATTGTCGCTTCAGCAATCACATGTATGCTCGTGTTATGCTCCCAGATAAAAGAAGTGTCTGCTCCCTTAGAGGTTCAACCATTTTATGGTGGTTAAAAGAACTATAGTCTTTACTTGTCTCCGCGCATCCTTCGCGAAGTCTTGTCCACACAGGAAGGTGGGGGGTTTTACATCCCAGGTGAACAGGCTGAAAAAGGGGGGCTATTCATAAGCACAACTTTCGGGAGTGGGTGGATCACTGATGAAAAGGCATCCAGGGACTGCTGTAGTCCCAGAGAAGTGCAAGCCGAGAGTGAGACCGGTAGTGGTGCCCTACGTACACAAGCTCAGCCACAGGATTAAGAAGGTTTCTACAGAAACAAATCTGTAGAAAGTCTGCACGAAAATCAATAACTACAACGAACATAAAGGGCTTTAAAGGTAGTGTTTTGCACACTGACATTTCTGTGACTTGGAGGACCCCTCTCGTTCTCTTCTGGATTTGACACCTCTGTGCCTGACTCCACATTCGGGTCCCAGTACTCTGTGAGCCTGTGCTTCTCAGCTTTGCAGAGGTCGTTCAAGACGCACGCCCCCATGACCACCAGCACGGCGTGCGTGATGCTGTCCGTGTCAACATGATAGAGCCTTCGAAACCGCTGTTAGAAGTCACCGTAGCTATTCTCGATAGTCAATCGCTGAGCATTGAGCGCAACATTGTAGTCAACTGGCCATGCCTCAAGACGGCCGTTCTTTGTTGTTTTGTAGGGGGTCATGAGCCATGTCAGCAGAGGGTATGCCATGTGTCCAAGGAGGTATCCATCTGTAATAGTATGAAAATATGATAACTACATTTCGCCTAAAATCACATATATCTATGTCACTGAAATTATTACTGGGCTTTCTTATGGGCTGAATATATCCCACTATATGTTTGCCTATGGAATCAAACAGCATTCTTAATTGAGCATGCCTCCACTTTTGTACGATACTCGGCATTGTCAATGCTCATTCTAAAATACCTCCTTCAAGTCTACATTACATCTTTTTTTCTTTGTATATTATAAGTTTTTTTTAATGTTTAATGCAATTTTTTTATGGAGTATCCATTAGGAAATGTCTAACCTCCATTCATGTTATTGAAATATTCTTGTATTATGGGACGTCTCCCATAATGCACCAAGCGGGAGGGAGGAGGACGAGAAGGGGGAGGAGAATGAAGGAGAAGGAGGGACGAGGAGGAGAAAGAGGCAGGAGGAAGAGGTCTCCCCCCTGAAAGCTCCCCCTGCCTCCCCTCTACTACGTCGCTGGTGTATCGTCGGCTGTACGGGATCTTAAAAATCTCAAAACAACTCGCTTTTACTGAGCCGCGCACCACGACCAAAGTTTCAGACTAAAAAAAAAATACAAATAATTTTTAAGCAAAACATAAAAACTTAAAACAAATATCCGTTGATTAATTAAGCAATTGCATGTCCTCAAAAAAAAAAAAAAAAACTTAAATTAAAATGTCGAACACCCTGTTTTTTTTGTGGTTTTTTTGCACAAAGGGTGATGTAGATTTCAATCAGCAAACAAAGGTTATCATGGGACGGATAAGGAAGAAGCTGGGGCATTATGGCCGTGTTCCAAAATTTACTCGATCTTACTCTAGGGTAAAGGTTATGTACCTTGGCGTTCTAAAAGCTACCCCCGTCCAGCGTTTTACAATTTGTGTTGTCACGTGACACGACCCGCCGGAGTAACCCAGATTCATTTGGGTAAGATTTGGAACACGGTCTATGTCTGCTCGCCCCAAACATTTAGTTCAAACTGCGTAGACAACACGATAACTCCAGTAATTACTACGGTAGTGACACCAGCCACTGAAATCGAAACCGAAACTATATGTAGGGTGGAATGCGCCAAAATACACGAACAGAGAGAAAGAAAGCAGGACAGGGCGCACTCTCAACTAAAGTTTATTTGACAATTACGGCAGGCATACTAATCGTCACTTATCTGAGACCAGCCCCCGTTTCAAAACTCATTTTTATCCGTGCTTTAGTCGTATTTCAATCCATCGCTTCGTTCCAATCCAAAGCCACAAGCAGCTTCCGGATTTTGTCCGTCCGTGCAGACAAAAGCCTGTCTTAACGTGCGTGTGTGAAGTCCTACTTCAGGTAAGTTTTGCCAATTTCATATTCATAACGCATTCCCCAAGGGTATCTGCATAAGCTGGGTGATCTTCCGAAAACCGTAGCTCACGATGCCACCGTAACTCGGATGATATTTAACTTTGTTTGACGTTTGAGTGGTCTCCGAGATTTCGTGTCGCGTCGCAGTTCTGAGGAATGCTGGCTGCCTTTAGGCAAACGGTCGCTATCGCTTGTGGCGGCTGCTCGTTGAAACCTTGCGTAAATGCTAGCCGCTATCTTGAGAATCCCGTGAATGTTCTGCGATACCCGAGCACTGCAGAGACGCTTGACCATATTGTTTCGAAAGTTCGCGTTGCTATCGGCGAGTCCTTTGGACATGCTGTAAGTGCTGGTCGCGCTAAACTGATCTGTGCTGACAAACGCTTAGATGCGGATCTTAGAACAAACGCCTTGAATATGTGTTCGGGACGGCGACACGCGTGAAGAATTGGATGGTTTTTGCTTTGACGTGTCGTCTCGTCCTTTCTCACGCTAGCGACAG
This sequence comes from Ixodes persulcatus, assembly GCA_013358835.2. Classification (NCBI taxonomy): domain Eukaryota; kingdom Metazoa; phylum Arthropoda; class Arachnida; order Ixodida; family Ixodidae; genus Ixodes; species Ixodes persulcatus. Next base: position 78,800 of record JABSTQ010003171.1, read on the forward strand.
TGTATCTCTCGGTCAGCGCGCACTGGCTTTTTGCCCCGCGTCCAGCGGGATGGCAAGGTTTGGGTGCTGGCGTTTGGCGGGTTGCGGCGGGTTCATAGAACAGGCTCCTATCTGGGCGTCGTAGCGCTCGCGTACGGCGTTTGTTTGTTCGATTTGAAAAGCGCGCTCTTGCAGCGACACTGCACAAGACTGCATTAGCGCTAAACGAACCCTGCGCATAACGTAGACCTCTCTCCGCTGCCCCAACACCTCTTTGTCACTTTCTTGTAAATCTAACGCAGCTGGCGTATACTCTGTTAACTTCTAAGCGGAGACTAAAATGGAAGCTACGTCCTTATTGGATCAGTCCTACGTCTCTCTTTCGGCACGTCATGACGCTCCCGGCCATAACCACGCGCGGAGAGCCGGTTCAGGCCATAAGAGGAAGGCGGCTGATTGGTCCGGCGGGCACGTTGTTTTCACGGCAGTCTCAACTTAAGGGTCAAAGAAGTATGATAATGGCATGTGTTGAGGAGATGTGCGCACATGAGTCTCGCGCAGCGCTCGCTCGCTCGATGACAGCAGTTGCGGCAACTTCGGACGAGTTTTATAGCGGGTCCGGATATGGGCGTGTGTACCTACGTGGGTAAAACAACCCGGCGCAATCTGACCTTGAAGTATCACCGTTGTCTGTATCAACCGCGGCAAAACATTCGGCCCACCTTAGTGCTGTGGAAATAAAGATGCACTCAAAGTAAAATAGGAGTTTCGAGCAGAATCTTTCTTCCGAGGGAGAAAGAGCGTAGTCACGGTGATGGTAACACCATGGGCTTGAAGTGTGATGGGGTCCGATGGTCCGATGCAGCACCAGCTTGAAGTTTTCGCTGGTAACAAGATCGGCAATCTGCAACGATGATCAGTTATCAGCGTGGTCACTCTGTGCTGTCGCAGCTGACATGTGGCACAAGAAGCAGATGCGTTGCTTTTTGCAGGACAGGGGCCCTGGGGTTTTGAAGGACCGATTCATGGCAGGTTGACGAGATAATTAGCGTGGTCACGGTGATAGTAGAACCACGGGCTTGATGTTTGACGGGGTCCGATGGGCCGATGCAGCACCAGGTTGAAGTTTCCTTGGTAACGCGACCGGAAATCAGCAACGATGATCGGTTATCAGCGTGTTCGGTTTGTGCTTTCGCTGTTGCCAAGAGATGAAAAATCTGAACACAAACGGACAAACAGAACTCAAAATTCTGAAAATCGAATACCACCAGCCAAATGTTGAGGCACAGTGCACAATGTATGTAAATGAGGAAGTGCAAAAAGCCGAGAAAAAAATGTGGGCTGAAAGATGCAGAGGAAATCATATTTAAGTATGTATAGGGGACGAAACGGGAATTAAGAAAGAAATATTATTATAAAAATTCATGGGGGAGCTCGTTGTTGTTTCAGGCTAGAACGGGAGTATTGAGGAGTAAAACATATAGGACAAAGTATGAAGAAATAGATACGCGGTGAGCCGTATGTCAAGGGGAAGAAGAATATTTGGTTTGAGGTGCAAAGGTCTTTCTTCCCCCCCCCCCCCCCCCCCCCCCCCCCCCCCGAGGGGGCGAAGGATTTAGCCGGAGCGCTGGGGTTTTCAGACAAAAATAAAAAAAAATGAATGATAAGTGTGTTTTAAAAACAAAGAGGACATTCGAAAAACTGGTGAAAATGATCTAGGGGCAGTTGTTTGACGTATAACTAACTAACACTGCTGGGGACAGGCGGGACAGAGGAAAATTGGGAGTCCCTCCCTGGTGGTTCTGACCCAAAGTCTCGACCTTGCCTTGCAGGGGGTCCTGTGATGGAGTAACACCGACTAGTTTTGAAAAGAGTAAAATTGGCGACTACCTCGCCGGGGGGAAAAAGCAAAAATAATATTTTCAGTTTTTTTTTTTTTTTTTTCAATCCCCAAAGGCATTAGGCGATATTCCAAGTCACCTGGTAATATTAAAAAAATTGTAGAGGGGAAGCAAAATATCTGGGAAGGGCGAAAAGAGGATTCGCACTTTTGGTTTTTAGTTTCTAAGCTTGCGGAGCAGCAACCGGCCTACATAAAGGGTACAGCCGTTAGCGTCCATCGATTTGTCAATCCACGTCAGAGGAATAGCTACCCAAATGACACAAACACCTGTGTGTTTTTTATGCAACAGTGTATGGCCGATCATATAACGGCAGCCTGTAAAAATTACATTAAAGTTTGCCATTTAGCAGTGGAGTGAACGCGAAATATATTTGCGTAAGTTTTATGAACTGACCTTATCTGATAAAAAAAAAAAAAAAAAACACAGCGCACGTCTCTCGTAGTCTCCGTTTTGAGCAGATTCGGTGATCATTTATTGCCATATGGTGAAACTCGCATTACACTTTACCGTACTTGAGGGTCACGTGAGCAGAGACAACGACCCGAAAGCGGAATCAGGTTTCGTTCACTGGCAGCTGTGGTTGTACTGGCACCTACTTTCCTCCGTTAAACTTCCCGCTGCTTAACAACGCTTGACTGGCACGCAGTTGGTAGATGTAGGTGATGATCGTGGTTCACACGCAAGAGAGTAGAGCCTGCAGACAGTGTTGAGGGAGTTGCCCACGTGCTTGGGTGAGTAGAAGGGTTCGAGTTGTCTTGCCTTTTGAACGCTATTTTTTGTCCATTTGGGACGGCGTAAAGCGGCGGTCACACTTATAATACATAATACTAAAAATCTGCATACACTGTTTGAGGAACGTTTCTTTCTCGTAGGTTGGCCCTGACATCATACAAGAACTATCTTCAGTCACGTTCGAGGTATGATGGCAGACATGCCTCCATAATGTATGAAGCAAGCAAGCTGCGAACGTTATTTGTGTGTGCGCGCAGAAACGTTTGTCATCATATCTGTGAACGACGAAATTTCGCAGATTTTGCAAGCAGGTGGTAGCAAAAAACAGAAGAGTCGTTAGTTGTTCATACATTAGGAGTTTAGTCTGCCAGATCACGGCAACCTTGATACCCACTGTAGATGAGCCATTTAGTTAGTGTAGTACGACTCATAGCCGGTGGTCATGAACGGGCACCCTGCAGTAGTGATGCACGCCAGTATGATGCTCATCCGGATTGAAACGGGTGGGGTGGGGATTGAACCCGGAATCCCTGTGTTCTGTAGTGCGACCTTTCGCTCCACTTGCTCAGAGCTGGTGTTCGCTAGCTCTAGGATAAATGTGCAGGTAAAGCCCGACCTACAAAATTATCTTCTGCTGGGAAAAAAAGTTGTTCTCAGTTTTCTCCCCCCCCCCCCCCCCCTGCCTCTTGCCCTCTTCTCTCCTCTTGTGATCACAGGAGCACGTCTCTGAGCTACTTCCCGCAGAAAAGAGGAAAGTCTCATTTTTTTTCCAATGGAACGAGGAATTGATGAACAATTTTGTTATTTTTAGTTGGTCGTTTACGACACTGCTTAAGATCAGGCGAAGAAAGCACAGGATTCGGAACATGCAAAAATGCTTCCACACCATAAAAAAAAAAAAAACTAGCGTATTGTTACAGATCGCTTTGTTCGTTGCTCCCACTTCGTCCTTCTCTCGTCTAGGACCCACCTCTTCTTCTTCTTTTTCTCCTTTTTGTCCCGCTCGTTGCACATCAATGCCCTACTGTCACATTTTGCCCCCTCCTGGTTGACTGTCCGTCCTCGGCAGTCTGTGTCCCGTGCTGGTCTTGACTGAATGTCTGTCTTGACACGTAGAGCTTCAGTTGACTACGGTGAGCCGGGAAAGTCCGGGATGCTTCTCGGGGTGCATTGAGGTCTCGTAGCCAGTAGCTCACGGGTCCGGTTTGTCGAAGCACTTCACAGGGTCCTCTGTATTTTGGAAGTAGCTTGGTTGCTTTTCCTTTCCTTCTATCGGGACGGCGTACAAGAACAAGGTCCCCTGGCACGATGGGGGACATTCGGTCGTCCTGTCGGTGATTGGTTAGCATCCGCTGCTGGGCTCTGGTTATTGCGACGCGAGCCCGGCGGCGAGCCTCATTGAGCCTGTCCTCAAAATGATCGTTCATTTCTTGCCTTCTTTGGTTCCACGTAGTGGATAACGTTGATTCCTGTGGCAGAACCGGAGTTCTACCGTACACCAGTTTAAAAGGGGTCGTCGTGGTACTTGCTTGTTGCGACGTGTTCAAAGCAAATGATGCGTATGGTACGTACACATCCCAATTGTCATGTGAAGCATTAACATAAGCGTACAATATATCGGCAATAGTTCGATTAGCACGCTCGACGAGTCCGTTGGTTTGGGGATGGTAGGGTGCTGACTGGGCGTGGTGTATTCCATGAGTTACCATCTCGTGTTTAAAAATACGAGAGCTAAATGGAGTTCCCCGGTCAGTAAGTACGGTGCGGGGCACGCCGTGGCGAAGTACTATTTGCTCACGTAGAAACTCCACAATGTGATTAGCTGACGTTGTAGGCACGGCACGTAGCTCAATCCACTTTGTAAGGTGGTCAACAGCAACAATAATGAAACGGTTGCCCTTTTGTGATTTCGGAAATGGACCTAAATGATCAAGTCCAATAAGTTCGAAAGCAGCTTGCGGTGGTTGAGTCGGATGAATCTCGGTGAAAGGTGAAATACCGGGCAATTTCCTCCTTTGACATGATTCACAGGACGCGACATACCCGGAAACATCTTTCCAGAATCCGTGCCACCAATAGCGTTCGGAAAGTTTGGCCAGAGTCTTATCTCGACCGAGGTGACCCGCTGTGGGGTCATCATGGCAGAGATTCAACACGGTAGCCCTCAGAGAAGCTGGAATCACCGGTAGCCATTGTTGTTGCCCGGGATTTCTGTGACAGAGAAGGCCATTTTGCACTTGGTATGCTCGACGCAGTCGCCGTAAAATGTCTGTCGAACCGGATAATGCGAGGCGCTGTACGATATCTTGTACTTCGTTATCTTGACATTGACTGAGACGTAGGTCGAAAGTCGCACCACAAAAACAAGTGTCACACTCCGGGGCCTCAGGGATCTTGTCTAGTGGGTTGCGAGATAGAAAGTCAGCGTCCTGATGACTACGTCCGCTACGATGTATGATTTCAAAATTATACTCTTGCAGTAGAATCGCCCAGCGTGCCAGTTTTGCCGTCAAGTCTCGTTTGCTCTGAAGCCAGGTCAATGCTGAATTATCTGTCACAACAGTAAAATGGCGACCATAAAGGTAAGGGCGAAATTTCTGTACCGACCAGACAAGGGCCAGACATTCTAATTCAGATGAATGATTCCTCTCTTCTTGTTGTGTAAGCCGGCGACTTGCGTACGAAATTACTCTTTGAGTACCGTCTGGAAATTCTTGAAGTAGTACAGCTCCAAGTCCTTGCCCGCTAGCATCCGTGTGGAGAATTGTCTTTGACAAGGACGGGTCGAAGTGAGCAAGCACTGGGGCGTTTAGAAGGGCCATCTTTAGGTCTTGAAACGAGGACTGCTCTTCGTTTCCCCATCGCCATGGTACGTTCTTCCGAAGTAAGTAATTCAAGGGGGCAGCGCGGGTAGCAAAGTTAACAATAAAACGGCGGAAATATGACGCAAATCCCAAAAAACTTCTGACGTCTTTGATAGTTGTTGGCGTCGGATATTCAAACAAAGCCTCAAGCTTGGAGGGATCAGGTTTAACGCCGTTTTTGTTTACCACATGTCCCAAGTATGTGATCTCTTTGAAGCCGAAAAAACACTTTTGGGGCTTTAGACGAAGGTTGGCATCACTTATGGCGTCAAGTACGAGTGAGAGCCTTCGAAGATGTTCTTCAAAAGTGTTTGCGTAGATTACAACGTCGTCCAAATACACCAGCGCCATTGTCCACTTCAGATTGCCCAAAACTCGGTCCATGAGTCTTTGAAATGTCGCTGGGGCATTGCAAAGGCCAAAGGGAAGACGGTTGAATTGGTAGAGGTCATCTGGTGTGATGAAGGCTGACTTTTCAGCGTCCCTTTTATCGAGTGGTACCTGCCAGTACCCCGACATCAAATCCAATGTTGTGAAGTATTCCGCTCCCTGCAGTCGATCAAGGGTGTCATCAAGACGTGGAAGAGGGTACACATCGATCTTGGTGGTACTATTAAGCTTCCTGTAATCTACACAAAACCGCACAGTACCATCTTTCTTTCTCACTAACACTACTGGTGATGACCATGGGCTCGTTGATGGACTCACCACACCGTGGTCGAGCATCTCAGTCACTTGCTGTTTGATGGTTTCACGCTCTGTTGGTGCTAGGCGGCGTAGTGGCTGATGTATTGGTCGGCTGTCACCGGTGTCAATGGTATGTGTCGCATACGGTGTGCATCCAAGTTCGTCCGGACTCAGGGCGAGGCAGTGTCGATGTGACAACAATACCCTCTTGATTTTTGTTTTCTGCTCGACACTCAATTCTGGTCCAAACTTAAATTGTTCCCACGGTAAAGAAGTATCCTGACTGTTAAAACGGCACTCGTTGTCTGACCCTAGAGAAATACTCGCAAGTATTGAGGTCTTGTCCTTGGCCAACGGTTGGAGTACACCAATCTGTTTCCCTGGATTGAGAGTGATCTCGTTGGTACCTAGATTAACGACAAGAGCGACGAATTCTCCATTGGTACAAGCCACGAGTGTCCGGGGTGCAGCTAGTTCCTTCCCTGGTTTAGCACAGAGCCACGAGTCGAAAACAGCTTCACCGTAAACCTTTTTGTTGTTTACAGTCAGGCGTATCATTGAAGCAGTCTCGGCAGGTATTGTAGCAGAGTCTTTAACGCATACGTTTAAGTCATCCGATAGCTGTACTTGAGCACATATGATGTTGGTATATTGAGACAAAAACTTTAGAAATAGGTGCCACTTTTCCACGGCGACGAGAGAAATTGAGCGAACGAGGTACACAAGCCACACAAAAATACTTTCGCATCGTGGAATGCTGGCGTGTAACGTTTCCATGGGTGGATGCGGGGTTTTGGTGGCCTTGTTCTGTTCGGGGTTCAACTTAAAAAATCCGTTTTTCTGGCACCACTCATAACCCAGAATGATCGGAGAGACGGAATTCGACAAAATTACGAAGTCCACCAACGACGTCTCACCGAGCGCAGTGACCAGCAACTTCACTTGTCCACCGGTGTGAACTTTGACCCCATTGGCTGTGAAAAGTTGTGGAGCAATCCGGGAAACATTACAATCAGCCGGTACAAGCGTCGCGTCGATTATGTTAACCGCTGCTCCAGTATCAAGGAGGCTTTCTTGGACCCCGATTCCTTGAATCTCCACTTTGGTAGTTGGAAGACCAGTAAAACTCCTTGAAAGAGAGACGAGGGGGACTTGGTCTTCTATACCCGATCCCGCCCCTGTGGACCGGAATATCCGTTTCCCGACGCGCTGTAACACTCTGCAGCCAAGTGTCCCTGTCGCCCGCATTGAAAACAGCGCCTCTTAGTGTTAACTCGTTGGTGACCTTCAGGTTGCTGGCGTGCTCCAGGCGTCTCCAGATGAGTAGTTGGCTGTAACTGTGCCGGGCAAGAAGCCTGGGCGTTTGCTGTTGCCTTCTGGATGGCTGAGATCTCCAACGCCTTAGCCAAAGCCTCTCGAACCGTCTTCGGCCCTCCAAGTCGAACAAATTTTTGAACGTCAGTGTCCGCAATGGCATCGACGAAGGCAGTAGTGCTGAGAACGTGAAAAGTGTCGGCGGCAACTCCCACAAATGCTTTTCGCGCTAGGCACTCAACTTCCGTTGCTAGGACTTGGAGTGTTTCCCCCGGCTGTTGTCGACGGCAACGTAACTCGCCATAGCGGACGTGTTGTAGATGTTTGTCGCCAAAGCGGTCTTCAAGTGCCGCTACCAACGTTTGGTAGGTTAGAGCTCTTCCTTGAAGTTGGGCCAATATCGCGATGGCTGGTCCCTGTAGTTGTGCCGCAAGAGCGTAAGTTGTTTCATCTTCGGACCATTGGTTCGCTTGAGCAACAATGTTAGCTTGCTCGAGGTAAAGGTCAAGTGGCCCGCTACCATCGAAAGGCTTCAGTTTCAAACGAAGGGGATTCGAGGTGGCCGAAAATGTACGTACTGTTGCTGAGTCGGTCCGATTCTCAGAGTCTCTCCTTTCCTCTAGCGCTATAATTCTTTGTCGAAGGTCTTCTTGCGCAGATGTAACGGGTTGCAGCTGCGCCTGGACCATAGCCGCCATCGTTGATTCGAAGCCTTGTCTCTGCTCCGCGAACAGATCCCTCAGTTGGGCGTAGGTAACTGGACCTTCAGTGTTGCTAGTGTCCTCGGGAGAAGGTTCGCCAGACCGGGCTTGTTGTCGTGTGAAGGGCATTTTTTTGCAGATCCCACTTCTGACACCAAAATGTTACAGATCGCTTTGTTCGTTGCTCCCACTTCGTCCTTCTCTCGTCTAGGACCCACCTCTTCTTCTTTTTCTCCTTTTTGTCCCGCTCGTTGCACATCAATGCCCTACTGTCACAGTATTTACTGCTTGTAAATAGCGCACGTGGTTAGATAAAAATTTGCTCGTGCTGCAGAACCTAGGGATTCTGAGTGCAATCCCCACCCCTGCCCGTTTCCATCTGGATGAGCATTGTACCGGCGTGCGGTCGTTTATCGTTACTGCGTGATGGACGTTAAAGACCCCAGTCTAGCGGTTGCACCGCACTGGCTAAATTGCACATCTACAGCTCAGAGACAAGTCGCACGTTGAGGCAGGCTAAGGTCTGTCTGCAAAAGCATACCAACATTCAATTTCTTTTCAAAATATGCATCTCCTTCCTTTACAATAAACGTACACCCTTTTGTGTGTGCTAAAAATAAAGTGCCAGCTGTAGAACTTTATTTCCCAGTATTTTTGAGTTCCATGAGATTTTCAGAGTTTTTTCGCATGCTTTTAACCCTTAATAAATTGATGGCGCAAAACTAACACTCCCGAGAAAACACCACGCTGACAATTATCTGACCAAAACGTGGTTCGCCGATAGGCCACAAGTTCAGCGTCAACGTTCAACATGACATGGTTGACCGATTACACTCTTCTCATTCCTATTCGGTGACAAAGAATCTAGAGTGTTGTTCAATCCCCTGTCAATTGGGCATTTTAAATACCTTCACAGCGAACTATAAAGGATTCACGAGCCAGAAAGGCTGATGGGCCGGAATTGCGAGCTGATCTGCCTATCTTTTATAGGAGTTCCTTCTGAAGGCCTCTAACGTGCGCTTCTGAGAGGAGTCTCAGACTGACAGTTCAACGACGTGTGCTTTGTGTTCTAGAGGATGATGGAGAGAGACCGTCCTGCCATCCAGATCGTTGATGGCTTCCGCTTGCCGGGATTCTACTCCGAAGAGGTCTACCGGAGCGGTCTTCGCTATCAACCGGAAGAAAGCGACATCATCCTGGTCACCTTCCCGAAGTGCGGCACTCACTGGGTGCGGGAAATCGTCCAGGCGTGCTTCCGAGTCTGCAGGGGCGTCACACCGGGATGGAGTTCTCTCGAGAAGCACGGTATGGACGGCATTCTTACGGCCGACAGACCGAGAATCATTTGCACTCACCTGCCCTTTCACTTGGCGCCTTTCTCGCCATCCACCAAGTACATATACGTGGCCAGGAACCCTAAAGACTGCTGCGTGTCGTTTTACCATCATACAAAGGAAATGACTGATTACTGTTTTCAAGATGGAACTTTTGACGAATATTTTGAAATTTTCATCGAGGGTCTCACGGACCACGGCAGCTACTATGAGAATCTTCTATCTTGGTACGCCAAGAAAGACGAGCCTAACGTGCTGTTTTTCACGTACGAGTCGATTCATGCCGACATGAAGGGATCGGTGCTCAAGATCGCTGGCTTCATAGACGACGAACTCGCTAAGGAGCTTACGCAAGACGAAGAAAAAATGAAGGCTGTATTTGAAAGTACGAGTGTAACAAAGATGAAGAAGGATTGGGAAGTACAGTTCGTGAGGAAAGGCGTCGTTGGAGACTGGAAAAATCACTTCTCGGAAGAACAATCCCAGCGACTTGAAGAGAGATTCTTCAAGGAAATGGAAGGTACGTCTGTGCAAAGCCTTTGGGATGACGTGGACTGGCTTTTAACCGGAAAGAAGCCGTCTAGATGTTTATGCTTGGCTAATGTGCAAAACTGTAAACAAAAATGTCCATGTTCCTCTGGCGCACAGATAAACACGACTTCTTTCATGTGGTTAGTGTGCGCTAACCACGCGACAGAAATTATGTCCTAAGCTGTCTTTGACTAATTGGCTAGAGGCAGCTTAAGCTACAGGAGACGCTTAAGCTTCGCCTTTAAGAGTTGAACGCGAAAGCTGCGTAAGCGTTAGAAAGTTTAAAAAAATCTAGATGGGAATGTTCGCTTCGGAAAATAAAAAGTAGCCACATTGTGGATTCACTTTTTTAAATCTGAAGTGCGTTAATTACTTAGGACATTTCACGAGGACGAGACGACAATGCGGGGTGCTAGGTGGAAAAAAACAGAAACACGGGTACCGTAGTTCAAAGGAACGGTTCCAATGACTATCAAACACAAAGAAAAAGAGCTTCGCCGTCCATTGAGTTTAGTTTTAACCGAAGAAAGCGCAAAACCTGGTAAGTCTGTCCAAGAGATAAGAGATTACAACAACCAACTTTGAGTAATCAACTGTGAAACATATAGAGGCAATATTGTGCGTGCGCGGTCCCACAGGCTATGAATGGGCGCAGCACCTTGTAGGCGAGCGCTGAGCGACGAGAAAATGTATACACAGCGAAACGACTCGTGATAAGAAAACGATCGAGCGAGGTTCGCTGAATATTTAACTATTTGATGGGTCACAGCGTACTACAAGATGTCGGTTTCGACGCGGAGGTTTTGTTGCTCATGCCCACACTTGAAGGCGATGTTCGAGAAAGTTCAGAATCGCCGATCAGCGTGCGCGACCTCGCAGATGCTATCGACACATTAGCTGCGGGTAAAACACCCCGGCCGGATGATCTCAGTGCCAAATTTTATTGAGCGTTTAAGAGGTACGCAGCGGACACTTTTTACGAGGTGCTCTCGGAAGCGTATTGCATTAATAGGTCACCGCCGTCATTTTTGAAAAGCCATATTTTCCTATTTTCAAAGGTTGATGACGGTGTAAAGGTATTGTCTGTTTTCTCTGCAAGGCCAATAAATCTGGCGAATGTCAACTCCAAACTTTACAAAAAAGCTTTAGCCAGACGTTTACGAGGGGTTATAAAAGCCTTGTAGGACCGCATCAGACGTGCCGTATTACCCGTACTATTTTTGCCAACATACGTATAGTAAGGAGAATTCTAGAATGTTGCGATGTCTTCGACGGACGAGTTGCTGTGTTGCAGCTAGACCTGGAGGAGGCATTGGATTGTGTGTCGCATGAGGTTCTTTTTCGTAATGATGAACATGCTAATGTGGAGTCTGTGATTTTATGAGGGTTAAAAAGGCTTCGCAAAATGTTCGATGTCAATCACTGTAAATAAGAACGTCAGTGAAGGTGTACTACAGGTCCGATCTTCTAGGCAAGGCTGCCCACTACCTCCCTTAATGTGTGCGATTTACTTGGAACCCTTTTATGTAAAACTGATGAACAATGACAGTATACATGTTTTTAGGTTACACTCTTTTGAAGTAAAAGTCCTTTCTTATGCTGACGACGTTGCTGTTTTTTCGTGCCGACGAAGACAGCGTTCGTGAGGTAATCAGGGGTGCTTCCTCCTTCTCTATGAAAACGTGTAGTGCTATCAACTGGGGCCAAAAACGTAGGTCTCTGGCACGGTAATTGGGCACCCGCACCCGATAATTTTGTGAACGTTCATTTGCCAGCTTTACATGCAAAGTATCTCGGGGAGCCACTCTAGTACTAGCGGGACAGCAGGCAACTATGAAGTGCAGAGACGGAGAGGGTTAATGTTAAAGAGGAAAGCTGAATGGGTAGGGGCTTCTCCAATATTTGTGAGCGCTACCGTTTGTAATATATCCTTAGCTGGAAAATTCGGTACATATGGCAAGCGCTGTGTATGCCGCGCCTCAACGTGCAGAGACTTCACAAAGATTTTGCTGTTTTCAACTTGAGTTTTAGCTCGGAGCGTTCTGCTCGTTCCAATTTGTTCTGTTCTGTTGGGAATGGTGGTCTAGGACTGACCCCTTTATTTTTACAAAAAAATTTTTCTAGATTTGTGTTCTTACGCGATCAGAAAGATTTGTTTTCTTACCTTTATGCAGATGCGACTGCAGTATGCACTCCCTGAGTTTGTGGTGTCATCAGTGATCACATACGTTCCTGTGTACAAGGTTATTTGCGTGAAGTTGTGATTTATTTTACAATACTCAAGATGCGCTTTTCCTTAGAGTATTTCACTTCAGTTACCCGAAAACAGTCGTATAAAAACGTAATATATCTACTGTTGCCAATACCTATTAACTCATGTTAACAAACAAACCGGAGCGCACCTAGCGAACGCCACCAGCGCCACGAATGTGCGGTGGGCGGTGGGCAAGAGGCTCGCCGTCGCCCATAAACAAACCATTGAACTGCGTTGTTGTCGGCGTCGGTGTGAGTGCCCGTGCTCTTCGCGTTTGAATCGTTCATTCTACGTCCTCCTAACAATGTCTGACTACTTGAGCGGCTTCAGAAAAATTAACGAGGCTCATTACACCGCAAAACTTCGCATGAATAAAGTGACGTGCGGCGATTCATTTCACGTGGACGCCGCAGAATGGGCGCTAAAGCCTGACTCCCACGATGAGACTCTGCTCGCTATTTTCAGTCGCGACGTCGCTCGGACTGCCAAAGCGTGGACCGTAGCTTCGATGGTGGACGTCGATACTGAAAACCGCAAGTAAAATCTGCCATTACAAGTCGGTGATGGCCACTGGTAACAATGATCAACATGTTCTTATATCTACTGTTTACACTTACCCTGCTTGCCCCAACCAATTTTCAAAGTGTTCTGAGGCCTGCACTTCCTATCGCAATTACCGGCTCAACGTTTGGTTTACGGGCCGCTGTTGTTTGAACGAGCTGACGACAAAAAGCAGACAAGTTTGAAAGAGCAGGCGACAGTTCGAACGCATGCGCATCGGAGTGCGGGCAAGAAGCACCGCGTCACGCGTCAACAAACCATTGGAATGTCACGTTCTCTGTAGAGGGCCCAACCCTCGCGTACGTGATTGCCGCAGGCAACCCTGTGCCACCGCGGCACAGCTTCGTATTTTATTTTCGGAAGAATAAAGACCCTTCTGGATCTGGCACGAACGTGTTCACACGAACCTTCTTCTGGCCCTGCATGGTCTCCACATGTCGGCGTCAGTGTGAGTCTGCAGACTCTTTTTCGCGTTGGAATTGCCGATTCTACGTCCTCATTGCAATGTCTTACCACTTTAGTCGCCTGAGCGAAATTATCAAGGCTCGTTACGCCGCTAAACTTTGCGTGAATGATTTGACGTGCGGCGATTTATTTGCACGAACGCCGCAGAGTGGACGCCAAACCCACGATGAGATTCTTCTAGCTATTTTCGGTCGTGACGTCGCTCGTGCTGCAAAAGTGTAGAAGGTAGCGGTGATGATCGACGTCGATACTGAAAATCAGAAGCGGGAACAGAACAAGCGTATCAAGCCGGTGATGGCCACTGTTACCAATGATCAACAACTTGTATCTACTGTTTACACCGAGCCTACTTAAGTCTTTTGAGGCCTGCAATTACTTCTTATTGCAATCACCGGGTCAAAGCTTGGTCTATAGGCCGCATTTGTTTGAACGAGCAGACGACGAAAACCAGACAAGGTTGAAAGAGCGGACGAAAGTTCGAACGATCAGGTGGCCGTGTGAATTTGAAGACGCACTGAACCCGCGTGTTGTCGGGATAACTTGGCGGTTTTCTCTCGTTCATGTTGGAACAAAACAAATATATCTGGCGAACACAAAGTGTTGCCCGCACAAGCAATCGTAGTTCGACAGCGTCTGGTTTGCCATTTTAACGGCTACTATCTACGTTCTTGGACGAATGAAAGAAGCAGAAATACATGAAAACTGGTTTTCAAGCATATACGATAGAGGACGGACAGGACAAACATCTTTGTTTACTCTTTCGTATATTTTTGAATCTATTACCAACGCGCTCAATCCAAGTTTGGTCTTCAAACCTTTTTAGACTCTCTTGGTACAGCCCCCGTCGCAGCAGTTTGACAAGAAGGCAGGTTTTTCGTCCGATTTCTCCCAAACGAACACAGGAGTGCGTGTCTCGCGCGGCGACTTCTGCCCACCGCCCCAGACTGGAAGTGCGCCCGACGCGCCACCACCGCGGTGTGACGTAGCAGAGTTGAGTTCGTGTATACGTCATTGTACTGCAAATGTTCAGGGCTGGATGTGCCTAAAACGGAAGAAAATTCCAGTAAAACCATTGGCGAAATAGTTTTCTTTAAATTGCACTACGGCGTACTGCCTATGAGAACGTGGCTAGAAGAGAAAAGTATTTTTGGACCGTGGTCAGTGAATGGTATCTTCTACACGAAACCCGAGAAGATATAGAGCATGTATTTATTGAATGTTGGGACGCAGTGTCCCATTGGGACATTCTTCAGCGACGCAGAGGGAGGATCTACCTTTAATAGCGCACACCACCTGCTTTTCGCCCTTGGAAAACAAGTGAGGAGTCCCCTACGATATGTTCATGTTTCTCGGCCTCCACAGACTGTGGAGGACAAGAATGAGTGTTAATAATGCAGATCTCATTACTAAAACTGCAAGAGAAAATTTATTTGTAAGTGGCATATATTCGCGAGGTATAGCATGCACTTTCTGAACTTTGGTTGCCGACACTAGATCACTTAGTGTGCTTAAAAACATTTAATGCTCTGTCACCCTTCCCTAAGTGACTGATTCGCTAATAAACAACTTATAGGTGTGTGGATGACTGTGTGCCTTATCATTTTGTCTAAACCTGAAGAAAAATAAAGAACGTTTCTGCGTTGCCTAATCAGAAGCGTGTCTGGCTCTCAGCCAAAGGGTCGTAGGATCGAATACCGCCTAATATTCTTCAAACGTTTTGGGGGGGGTAATGTATCACTTTTTAAAATGTAAAATATTTTGAGACATGCGTTGACTTTAATTCGGAATGCATTTCCTGTTTTATTCACTTTCACTCACGCGTGACGTCACGTTTCACGCAAGCAGTGTGGGTTCATCGAAATTCCCGCGCGAGATCATGTGGCTGTGACGTCATTATCCTATAGACCTTTTGCAGTTTTCCCAAGCGCCCCGGCCCGCGCGCGAGGAATTGTGGGAGAGATTGTCCCTCGCCTGGCCGCTCTGCATTGAGATCGCCTTGCCTTGTCGTTTGCCTCCTCTTAATCCTCTGTTTTTCGATTCTATTACCTATTTTTATCTTTTCCAGTGTATTTTTTATTGCTTCTAAGTGTTTTTATTCTCTTCTGCGCGCAATATTTCTTGTATATATATAGTATTTGTACCTTTATTTTGCCTTTTTCGACGGGAGTGCCGACGGACAACACGCCGGTTCGCGCGTCGTTCTCCGGGTGAGTACTACCGTTGCTACCGATTTCTATCGCGCTGTTAGCTGTTCATTTTGGTTCATTTGACCCGCGTGCAGTCGAGAGGAGCCGTTTATAAACACCCGCGCACATGTCATTGGGATAGGCAGAGCTCTGAATCAAGAATCGCGACGCGTGAGCCGAGTGCGCTGTGATTTGGCCGCCCGCGCTCGCTCCGTTGACTCGCACTGTAGCTTATGACTTCGAGTGCCGCTTACTTGACCAAGCAAGATACAGCACGCCGCTTTGTCGCCGCGAACCATTTGTCCGAATGTTTGCGAAGCTGAGGCGTATGCAAACGCTGCGGCACCTGACAACTGCACGCAGCGGCGCGAGCCCTTAGCAAGCGCCGGCGGTTCAACGTCGCGGCTTGTATGCGCCTTTGGCATGCATTCATAATCAATCTACTAAGCGGTTGTCAGTTGCCAACGCCCTGTTTTAAGCGTAGAGGTGTGTTGTCACCCAGGCAGACACCTTGAAACTCGTAGTTCCTTCCAGAATTTTATTTCGCTAGTCTAGATGTCACCTCAAGATGTACACATCGCGACACTGTTAGCACGAACACGACATCGGCGCATTTTCGCATTTTGCTTCTAAATAGTATTAGCGAGCACGACATTTTATTGCTTACATTATAGAACGTAATGAGCTCTTTCCGTAGCAATAATAACTTGGATGACATCCCTTGGTTTCAAAGAGAAAAACGGGACAAACCGGCGATCGCTTGTTCGCGCTAACAGTGTCGCGCTCTGTACCTTTTAGGTTATTCTGGGTTCAGTCAAAACAACTCTAAGACATTGAAAAGCTGTGTTAATCGTGTAACCATACCTCTTTCTAAACGTTTTTTTTTTTAATTTTCTTTTTAAAGGACTTATGGAGCCACAAGAGCCACCACTTCCAGCCGGCCCTTGGACAAAGCAGCTCAAGGACTTTCCATCCACCTTTTCCGAGACCCACATCAGGGAGCGTGGCCATGCAGCTGGAGCCCAGAAGCACTTCATATCTGGGTACAAGATGTTCAAGGACGAGAAAGTGTTGAACATTTTTCTTCACACTACCAGTGCTTCAGATACAATCATCAAGGCTGATGTGGAGGCTTCAATGAGCCTTGCGAAGCGCTACCCAGTACATGCGGTGATCTGCCAAGATGGACAAGTAACGAAGGCTTCTTGTGCTTGCAAGGCTGGAAAAGGTGGTGTCTCCAAGCATGTGACAGCTTTACTCTGGCATATGCTCGACCTGGTCAGAGAAGGACGATCCTTCATCCCAGATGCACTGGCGTGCACGGAGGGCGCAAGACAGTGGGGCCCATCCTCTTCGAAAAGAAGTGCAAGCACCACAATCTTCAATTAGCTGGACTTTGTGAAGCACGACCCAAACAAAAAGTCGAGAGGTGCAACGAAGACTGCACAAGTGCATGTGGATGTTTCACAAGCCGCCCTCAAGAGGCTCCATGCAGATTTTGTGGAGAACGACATATTTCCTATGTTTGCAGATGTAATCAAGGAAGCTGCATTTACGGCCTTGCCTAGGAAGGTTCAGGAGCGTCCTTCCCTGGATGACGCAGCTTGTGTGGCAAGAATCAGCCTGCCAATCAAGGAGTGTTGGACCCTCCAGATGCCACCGAATGACCCCTGTGTCATAACACTGGACGAGGCTCAAAGCCTGGAAGAAGAGACACGTGGCCAAAGCCGGAGCAAGCTGTGGCACTCTGAACGAGCAAAAAGGATCACGGCGTCCCAGTTCGGGGACATTGTGAAGAGGAAAGCTGCGGTTAACGAAACTTTCCTACGCAACATCTTCTCTGGCACACATGGTGCAACACACCGTATGAAGGCAGGGCTAAAACATGAGGCAGCTGCCCTGCAACGCTACCAGATGAACAAGAGGGTTCAACTGTTCAGTGTTGGACTCTGTGTGAACCCCGGCCTTCCCATGCTGGGGGCATCGCCAGATGGCCTCGTTTGGGATGAGGACATCCAAGAGTATGGACTCGTCGAAGTGAAGACCGCGTCCCGGGCAATCGCAGCAGGTCTGCAAATCTTTGAGGAAGTGAAGGGCAGGGGGTTCGCCGAGTTTATCAAAGATGACAAAATAGACCCCAATCATAAGCACTATCATCAAATGACTGGGCAGCTTGCTCTCACGGGATTGGAATGGTGCGACCTTGTCGTTGATTGGGAAGTAGGCTGTTGGGTCACTCGGGTGCCCTTTGACGACAAACTGTGGGGTGATGTCATGGTTCCACGACTTAGATTTTTTCTTTAAGTACCGAAAAGCCTGAGCGGTGACTTAAAGTGCCTAATAAATCAGCTTTTGAAAAGTGAAAAATGTTTGCGTCAGATTTAGTTTTCAAAGCTAGATCATGACAGCATGCAAGAAAAAATTGTAGCTGAAATTGCTGTGCCTTGTTAAAATGCGAAACAATTTATAGCAGTACTGCGCAACTGCTGTAAAACTGATCCGTAACTTTTACGTCAAATTAAGATGTTCTTCATTACGTAACTGTCGTATAATCACGCAAGATTAGTCCTAACATGACAACTAATCTTGCATGATCACGTGACACAGTCTTGATCATACATGATCACGGTACATGTCATCACGTAAGATAGGTACAATACAAATGGATACTTAATTTCGAATGTATGCTTCTATAAAAAAAATGTTTCAATTTAAGCCCGAGTGCAGCGGACGCTTCGAGACGACAGGGCCAATCAAGCAACGACGAAGGCGCAACGTCGCAAGTACATCGCCGGGAGATCCATTCGGATGCAGAAAGTGCAGAGTGGCGTTGCACTTTCAATGCTGCTTGATTGGCCCTTTCATCTCATAGCGCTCGGACTTAAATGCGAAACACATGTACGACGAAACCGTCCGATCCGATGTGCGGACTGCCGGAATGACCCTGGGGGGCGAGGGTTTTCGTAGCACCGGAGAGCGTTGAAAACCCTCGCCTCCAACCGTCGTATTACCTGATCGGACGGTTTTGTCGTACATGTGTTTCGCGCTTTAAAGTTGAATGAAGTACAGACTTTCTATGAAAGGTGCCATTGCAGAAATATGAATCCTGGCTTACAACAGCACAGAACATGAATGTTGCTAACCATACATCCACCTTAGCAGTTGTTCAAGGTTTGAAGATATAATTTTGTGCATTCTCGAAGCCTCGGTTACTGGTATACCCTATAGCCAGGTCATAAGCACATTCTGGAATTTTAGAACCCCCCCAACTGCTTATGCGCCTGCTCCGTAGTTACTAATTATGACGCATGAAGGCAATCTATAAAGTCAAACCTGGAGAACTTTGGCAATGTCTGATTAGTACAACATCTCAAATATAAATACATCTGCAAGACTGCAGCCTTCTCTTATACAGAAAGCTACCTCAAGGTCACTGAGGTAGTTAGCCTATCAACGTACACAATCGGGGGTTCTACCTGTTGTAGCCGTTGCGTAGGTGAATGATAACGGTTTATTCGGGGTGTTGGAGATTATACATCAGAGGACCGACACAGGACAACGTCACCACTGGCTTGCGTCGCAGCAAGTTCCCCGGCACGGTTCGTGCCTTTTCCTGTTTGGAACATCGTGGCGCTGCAGTCGGCGGTCGCCTCTAGGTGCAGCCTCCCGACACTACCTACGGCTCAAAAGTGGCTCCCGTGTAAAGTTGCAGAGCAGCGCACAGATCTTCCAGACTGAGTCCAAGCTGCGGCTCATGCTGTTGGGGAAAGTTCCTCTCAGGATGCGAAATGACTTCATTTGTCCTATGACCCGCTCCACATGAATGCGGACCTTGGCGATGGCTCTCGTCCTAGCTTCATCCTCCAGGGGGAGCTGCGGTTTTCCTCCAAGGAAGGGTGGGATGTTCAGAGTGGCCCCGACAGCTTCTACTTCTTCGGAGATGACAAACCCCCTGTCTGCCATGACGGAGTCACCGGGCTCGAGGAGGGCACACAGTCCGGAATTTGCTGTCAGGGCTTTGTCCGACACTCGGCCAGGTGCGAGGTCGCTCACGAAGGACACAAACCCATTAGGGGTGATGCCCAGCAAGCCTTTTGCAGTGTTATGAAATTTTATAGCTTGAATAAGTGTCGCTCTGCACCCTGAAGTCACTGGGTGTCTCAATGAATACTTCCGTGCAATCCAAGATTACCCGAGTCGATGGATACACCTCGGTAAAGCACTCCGGCATGTACTCTTTAACAACTTGTCGAGAGGGCCAGTAGCTCACTTGCGCGAGGTGGTCTGCCAGGAACCCAACCCAGGAAGTCCATACACGACTTACTGTGCTGAAGTGCACACCGAACCGGTACGCGAGGTCTTGCTCCAGAAGCCCCACCCGGAGGCCTGACAACACGAGCAGGAGCTGGTCCTCCATGGACAGATTCAGTGGCCTTCCCTGGGGAGCTTGACGCTGCTTGTAGGAGTCGTAGCCCGTTCGCACGAACTTGACAAAGGCCAGGAATTTCTTAAGGGACTCGAATCCTGTGTAGAAAGCTAGTTTCCCGCTATCCTGCTGCACATCGGTGAGGGTGAAGACCTGGGGAGGCACCGTGGCATCAATAACTTGCTCAGCTTCATCGTACATGTTCTTCAGAGGAGCCACTTCTTTCAGCAGGGCTTCATTCTTTTTTCGTAGACAGTCATTGTCCTTGCGCAGTCTCTCATTCTCCGAGGAGAGCTCCTCGACTTGTCTAATGCGTTCACGCAGGGCCTGGTCCACTGAAGTCATGATGCTGTACTGGTGATCTGCAAAATGAGAAGATAGATGACATCATGGTTTCACCCAGAAATGCACAAGTTACTTTAAAAAAAAAAACAGTTAAGTTTAGTTACTGAGTATTGGCTTCAAAAGTAATTTGAGTAGAGTAGAAATTACACAGCTCCAACAGTAATTGAATAAACTAACTATTTTAAAAAGTAGTGAATTACTTTGGAAGTTACTTTTTATATATATGTCTTGTTATATATATGGCAGGAAAGGACACATCGACCTTCTAATCCGGGAACGAAGTCCCCTTAGCCTAATAGAAAGACAGTCACTTTATGGCTCGTGTTTTCACCGAAACCCTTTATTAGCCCAAAGAAGCAACTGGCTCTCGAGCTTTTTGTCCGATAAACTTGTCCCTTTTCCTTCAAAACAGACATCCAACTGAGGCACTTGTTTGGATAGCCCCCTTGTATTTAACAAACTGGCTGTGCTGGCCCGGGTACTTCGGGATGTCTTACACATCGCTACTAACTACAATAATATAGCAATAGTAAAGGTAATTTACGGGTTTAAAGCACGAAAGTAGGCAACCTTCGTGGAGTAGAGGTTCCGTTTAGGCCTCCCGAGTGCATAGTGAAGGTGTGAACCCCGAGTGGTCTCTTCCCCAAACAGTCTTTGGGGCATCAATGCTCATAGCCTCACTTGCTTTGAGACGTAAAATCCTAATATTCCCTTTTGAAGCAGGAAAATAAAGAAGGTTGGTTTCCTTCTTTCTGTCCTTTGCTACAGGCTGCTCTCTGACGTTCGCAATCGCTTGGGGAGGGAGCAACGGGCTGCTTTTGTCGTCTGCTCTTAACCACTAGATTTCGAAAGTAATTTGAACTGGAGTAGAAGTTACCTGGTATTTACAGTGAACTAGTAATGACCAAAAATAAAAGGTAATTTAAAGGTAATAAATGACTCAGGAAAGTAGTGAAACTACAGTAACTTCAGTACAGTAGTTGTATTATACAGGGTGTTTCACGAAAGGTGGACAAATTCGATACTGTGAAAGCTACGTGTCGCAATAAAAAAAGGCTTGTGTCGTTTTGTTCCTGGGCCAGGGGCCTATTTAGGAAAATTATTAAAGCCCGGGATAATTAGATTGTTAATTATTTTTGCGTAATTAACTTTTTTAATATTGAGTTTAAGGGCATGGTTTCAATTAGAAAATTGCTCAGCATCATCGAAAAACACTAAATCAACAAATTGCAGAATGATAGAAGGCACGCGCAACATTTTACCGCTTCCTGAAAAACCGCACAAATTCGACGGGTTTTTAAGTTTTGGTTTGCTATCGGAGCGCATCTCGACCCCGACGGCACCGCGCCCCCGTGGAGAAATAGTGCAACCAGCCTCTGCTGCGTCGCGCGATGACAGCGCAGCAGAGGTTGGTTGCACTATCTCTCCACGGGGGCGCGGTGCCGTCGGGGTCGAGATGCGCTCCGATAGCAAACCAAAACTTAAACCTGTCGAATTTGTGCGGATTTTCAGAAAGCGGTACAATGCTGCGCGTGCCTTCTATCGTTCTGCAATTTGTTGATCTAGTGTTTTTCGATGATGCTGAGCATTTTTCTAATGGAAACTATGCCCTTCAACACAATATTGAAAAAGTTAATTACGCAAAAATAATCAACAATCTAATTATCCCAGACTTTAATAATTTTCCTAATTAGGCCCCTGGCCCAGGACCAAAACGACACAAGTCGTTTTTTGTTGCGACGCATAGTTTTCGCAATATTGAAGTTGCCCACTTTTCGTCAAACACCCTGTATATGTCACGTTTGATGCGAAGAGTAAATCCACGAACTACTATAAATGTTCCTGTGTATGATTTTATATTAAAGGAGGAATGAAACATTATTGGGTTTGAATGTTACCCACTTAGTATGACAGAAATATACTCGCATGCTGTGCCATCGAGCCAGAAACTCCTTTGACACTGTGTAGTTTAAAGAACGGAAGTGGGCTGTTTCATAGTCATGGGAACGACAATGTTGACAGAGATGGGGAGGACCTCAGGTTGACGATAGCTGAGTGCAGCTTATGTAATGTGACCAGACGTCCCGATTTAGGCAGGTGAGGTTTCGCTTTTGCGGCCTGGGCTCCGCTGCCCTACCAGTTTTGCTGGACCCCGAATATGAAAGATATGGGACAAGTTAGGTGGTTCACGGACCAGCACCACCTGGGCAGCGAGCCGACTGGATATAGAGCATGGCACATTGACGACGAGCCATGTACTTATCGCCGGTAATCAATGTCAAGCTGATCGACACCTTAGGCCACGAGAAGGCACGCAGTCTTGCCCAACCACGTGTGTCTGTGTGGTTGGACAAGCATTGTGAAAGCTTGGGTGCCTCAGGCCACTCACGCCACGACCTAAAGATTGTATGCCTAATAAAAGCACAGGGTGTCGTCTATCAAATAGCTGTGCTGATTGCCTCGCTACATACATTGGCAAAAAAAATAGAAAAAACTCCAGAAAAAGGTTTCGTTAGCACAAGAACGATGTGCGCAAGTTCGATCGTGAGCGTAGTACTGTTGCGGAACAGGAATGAACACTGCACTAGCCCTTGACAACACACTGTTGCCCCGCACTCTTTTGCTTGTCCCGCTTTGAAATTGCCGGGACAATGCCAACTCTTGAGAAGCAACGCTAAACGTTGCTTGCTGGTATAGAGTTGGCACCATACCATGCAGCCGCTTGCTCTGGCTATGAGTTATAGAGGTAAATGCTGCTCACATTTTTCTGCGACTGTTTGTGCATGAAACAAAAACTAACACAGACTTCACAGGCTATAGATGTCCATTATTTACTTTGAGGAGCATTTAGTGAAAGCAACAGAATTGTTTCATGGCCCCTTTAATAAAACCTGCCACATAGGTTCAGTTTGTAAACTGCACACCACTATGTTTACGTGTTCCATGTAGCTACCAGGAGCATTGCACAGCTCAGAGGGGAACAAAATGCAACAAACCACCAACACTGGTGCTCTGAAATCGCTGGTGATTGTTGTTTAGGTAATACTTCGCTCGGATTAGGAGCTTACCATTAGCCACTACATCATCAGCTCCAGGAGCACCATCAGTGGCCAAGGGGCAGTCAGGCTGTGCTGGCCTTTGGGCAGCAGGCAAGGTTACTGTCTGTCCCAGGTCAAGATCCGACAGACAGTGTGCCTGCAGCTGCGGCAACACTGGCTGTAACGTGCAGTGCGTCCCTGTAGAAGACGCCTTTGGGCACCCAGGAACATCTGCAGCATGTAAAGATGAGGCAGGTGTTAAACGTTGCTAGTTAAAAAAAATGTTATAGTCTATACAGAATATGACAAGTCAAATGACCTAGACAAGCATAGCAAGTGCAGATGGTTTTGTAGCAGTCACTATTTCTATTTTTAGTTAGCTATTCTGGAATGTTCCAGTTGAATAAGTCTTCATGCAGTGTTTTCTTGGATGGCATGCACTTGGCAGCCCATAATGCTATCACATTTACAATTACTGCAGTGATGACAGCGCACACATGCATCAGGCATGGCTCCTGCACCTGGCCAAGTGTCTGCCAACTAAACCCAGCAGTTTGTTGGCAAGGCGGCTAGTCTGGCTCAGAATATCCTAGCAGACGTAACGCCACTGGCATAGCCAGGATTTTATTTCGAGAGGGGTTTAACGGCCTCCTCTCCTCTCCCCCCCCCCCCCCCCCCCCCCAATGACACACGGTGAGCTCGCCGGTACGGACGCTCAGGCAAAGATTAGGGAGGCACTGTTAAGATAAAATGGGAGAAGCTGCATTGTCATTTTTCAAAACAAAGCAGGCTTCATTTACAGGACTACGGCCGTGGTGGCTCACCGTTCTACTGTCGTCGTAGTTGCGGCCCACCAACTTTAAAAACTTCCTCACAGCACACAACTCCCTCCGCTTTTGAGGTAGCACTGCATTACCAACGCGTGAAGGGCAGACAAAACACAAGGATAGCTATACTGTCACAAAAAAATTAAGCAGCAAAAAAAAAATCTCGACGCTGTAAAATTAGAGCAACCGACCACGCACAAACACTAGGGCCCATATATAGGGCGAAGGTAATTCTGAATAATCACAAAACAAAAATTTATTATCTATTAAGGGTTTAACAAATTCGTGCTACTGAACCAGATGCCGAAGAAAAGAGAGTGTTATCTTTGCTAGGCCGCTTTATCTTGCGGCGTGGTCCAAAGGCAGCAGCAGCACATCCTCGAGGTAACAAAAAGGCATCAGTCCTTACTCGTCGTTCCGTCACTCAGAGAAATGACATGACGCACCACACACAAACTACTCACCGAACGTGGAAAGGAACTTGACTACCCTTGCGCCTATGCGTAGTGAGAATATGAAGGCTTGTCTCTTCGGAGTTTCTGATGTTCCGTGCAACGAAGAGATTAATCTAATAAGGAATTGCATCGGATATGCCACCTCGACATACAAAGCAGAAGGCAAGACGGACTTCATCGCATCCGTGAGCGACGATTTTCGCAAAGCGGGGAAAACTTCGCCAAAAATAGGGAAATTTTAGGCGTCCAATGCAGGAGGGAGAAACGTGAAACGCGCGTCTCGTCTGCGGTAATACGCGGTCGCCTTCTGTCCGGAGGCCCTATTTCAGAACGTCTATCGTCTCCTCAAGATCCTAGCGACTCTGCCCTTAAGAACGGCGGAAGCTGAGCGCTCGTTCTCTTCACTACGACGGTTGAAAACATAACTGAGAGCGTCCACTTCGAATGAGCGACTGCTCGGTCTATACTTCGTTTCAGCTTAAGTCCAGACGCAGCCGATGCTACAAGCGCGAGCATGTGGCCCTGAACAGAGCTTGCACTGCATGAGCGCGCGTGCTTGGCAGGGAGGCGGAAAGCCCGGAGCTCACGCTTGTAGTATCGGTTGCGTCTGGACCTAAGCTCAAACGTAGTATAGCGCTTTTGAATGTTCACCGCGACATCAAAGTTCAAGCGGAGGACGTCCTGGACATTTTTTTTTTCCGTGAACGCAGGCGGCTGCATTTTAATGTGTAGGTGCTTGGCATAAATGAGATGATCAAGAGAACATGTAAATTGCTTTCTAAAATAACTAGTCACAGTTACCTTTTTATCCGCGCTAATTTCTAGTCGAAAGCACGTAATTCTGATCACAAAAGGTGTGCGTGAGCGCAGCTGCCATCCGTTGCTTACAGTGCAATTTTTTTTTACAATTTATTTATTATTCCTTACACCACTGGCATTTATTTATATTATCACCGTGTGTTCGTTTTATTATGTTCACTCTGGTTTGATTGAACTATGTATTTCAGTGAGGATAGTTTGTTATACTTTGCCATGAAATTGCCATCTTTCACCCAAGAAATGTTTCGAAATAGTCCGTTCTCTATATATCTGAGATCAAGTTCCGCACCCCATCAAATAAACATGAATGAAGGAATACTGCATGTTTTATTAATTTGAGCATTTGCTACCCCACAAACACTTTTTCCGAAAGCATATAAGTTGGAGATGGTCCGCGCTCCCTCGTTGCTTCGTGCCTCGTGCGAAACCGAATGCGTGAGCAGGGGAGCGAGTGGGCCCCGTGGGTAGGGGGTGGGGGGGTAGCTTTGGCATTTCGGGGGGGGGGGGGGGGGTTTCGACCCCCCAACCCCCCCTCTGCCTACGCCACTGCGTAACGCTATATGACCTCCCATTCAGTTCGCATATTCCATGCTGGCCTGGCATTGGCTCTCGGAGTGTACACGGATGTGACCAGCATGCAAGATATTTAGATCTCACACTCTTCTAAGTAAACCAAAGTGGCTGCTTTTGCAGAGAACAAGACACGCATCCTGGCCGATACTGTTGTGCCATCCTTTATGGTTGTCTGTGAGCAATAAGGTAAACAAAGACAAAGAACTCTTGAAAAAAGGAAATAGACGAAATACATACACTTCGGAAGTGTCCTGGTTGGGAAAAAACGGGGTGCTTTTTCCTCATACTTTTTTCGCCCAGCTTCATTGAAGTGGATGCCGCATATCCTGCTAGTGGAAGTTGGTTCCCACAGTGAGTAGCGTCCAGTGGTGCCTGCAGAGAAGAGAAGCAGTTAACAACGTGTTAAGCCTCCCAAGTAATTTTTAACCACAACAGTGCTAATATGTTCTTTGAACCAATGAAGATGATGCTACATGCGAGCATTGAGCACGAGCCATGTACCACGAGATAGTATTCTAAATTCTATTGATGCCACGTGCAATGGCTAACTTTCCTGTCAATCATAACCATTTCACAGTGTAAATGAATGCGAGTATGAAAAGTAAGGGAGGCATTTACTGCTTGAGTAAGTGTGGCGAACCTTGAAGATGGATGACTACGGCCATCACGGAAGAACATGGGAATTTTACCCTGAGCAAAACTCTAGCTCATCGTTCCAGCTTCTCAAGTTCTACATCACCAGTCCCAAGAAGAATCGAGCAATGCTGCTCACACTGTGCAGTGAATCGACCTTTGATGCCGTACGGGCCTTACTGGCACTGGAAAAGCCCTCGAAATTTGTGTTCGGAAAAGTGTGAGGCACCTCAACGAAAATTTCAACCAGAAGCCGCCAGAACTGCTTAGTAATGTTTGTTTTCACCAGCGACATCAAGTACCACCAGAGAGCATCACTGAGTATGTTGCCACTCTCCACAACACAGCTGCTACCTGAAACTTCGAAACCTGTATCCAACATTCAGGCTAGAGCTGCATCTGCAGCTAGTCAAACCATTCGGTAACAACAGCACCAGCACCTAACTGGTCACTAGCTGCTCGAACCGGGGAGACCGCTCACACCAATTTTGTTGGACCATTCGAAGGCTTCTCTTACCTAATCAGTGTGAAGGCCAATGCGCTCCACGACATCCACGTGCATCACTAACTATCTACGCTCCCCATTTGCAACTTTAGCCATTGCAGGGATGCCGCAAATTGCCCCCTCGTTTAGCTGCGACAGCTCGTCAAGACTACCCAACTTGAGCTATCTGTGAAGGGTGCCCCGACGGATCACCCCTTGAGAAGCGTGGGAAGCGAGCTGAGTAGTCCTTCCCAGAATCGGGTTGGAGGCGTCTTCGTGGAGCGGGGGTGGAAAGGGTGGAAGGGAGGCCTTTGCGGCTCCCCTCAAATACATGGAGACGGTGCTGGCGCTGGGGCCAATAGAACTGTTTAATGTCCCCGATTGGAGAGGACCAGTGTCAGTGCGCTGGTTTTGAGGTCCTGGCGAACAAGGACATGAGTTGAAACGGGTCTGCGGAGAACTATGTCTCCCGCGGTCCGAGGGCCGCATAAGTTCGTCTTGCAGGACAGAGAACTTGCTGTGCGCAGCAACGGATTTGGCGCCAAAGGGCAACTGTTGGCGTTAGGCAGCCGCGAGTTGCAGCAGCAGCAAGACAGCCACTGTATTTATATTCGCTCATCAGTGTAAATATATTCATCAAAACGTCCATGTCTCTTCCGGTTCCTGACTGCCGAGAATGGCAGACCCCCATAGCACAGCACATCGTTCT
Source organism: Ixodes persulcatus (assembly GCA_013358835.2). NCBI lineage: Eukaryota > Metazoa > Arthropoda > Arachnida > Ixodida > Ixodidae > Ixodes > Ixodes persulcatus. The sequence continues at coordinate 106,621 of JABSTQ010003171.1, forward strand.
ACGGTCACCCGGTCCTGATCGAAACCTGAGGGAGACGGAGACCGGGAAAACAACCATCCTCCCAGAAAGGCCGAAACATTACTACCATGTTGAAAGTCAATTATCCTGACGTGCACCAAAACTTGCTTTGAACGAAATGGACAAGTTGGAACGGCATTCTTCTAATGAAATCAAGTATGGGTATATTGACGGAGAGGCCAGTGACAGTGGTGATGAAGATTGACCAATGATTGATATGTTTGGTATAGAATACAAGGTCTTCAGTTTTTTAGACAAAAAATTTCCAATCTTATTACAGAGTAGTGAAACATTAGTATCATCAGTTAACACAAATGACCAAGTCTATACACACAACGTCTTGTGCTCCCGTCGGAAGTGGCTATACGCACGACGCCGAGAGCTCATGCCGGGCAAAGCGTGTATCACTGGGGAGCGTGTTAAAGGTGCCCTGCAATCATATTTAAGCGTCTACCTTTTTTGCGGTTTCCACGTCCCTCGGGGTTCGGGCAAGCCAGGGGGCACGGAGAGAGTAACTAAATACCAGCGCGTCGTATTTTAACCGGACGACGCGGAAACCTCCTCCACCAACGGGTCCGACCCGCGGTGCGGAAAGCGCGCAATATGCGACGTCTTTGGTCCTGGGCTTACTACTGGTCAGAGCCGCTAAAAGCTCCTTCTTTGTCGAGATACAAAATATAAGTGGCGCGAACCGTTTCAATTATTTATAAAAGTAGTTTATGTTCACTATTTTAGATCAGAAAAGAAGCAAATGCAGTTTAGAAAGTACGGAAACAAAAAATGACCCGTCGACATACCCGCCACCAAGCGGTCGAAAAGGCGGCGCATACTAGAAAGGTGTAGTGGGATCAGGCGCCAGCGAGCGGCGAGCGTAGAAAAGTCCCGGATGTACGCAACGGCGCTGCGGTCGTACGGACTGGAGGATCCGACCGGTTCCGATTGTTCCAAAGGCCTTCGGCGAGCAGTTTAAACTTGCGGTTTGGCCTTTTGCCGGTATGGCAGCGCGAAGTGGCTCCCGTTTTTGGCCAATGGAGTGTCATGCCGAATTAGTGTTTAATCGCGCAGCAAATGCAATGCGAGCCGAGCCGCCCTGGCTGCCCGCTTCATGCAGCCTAGCCAGAACATGCTTTAGTGGCGCCCTCTCGAGCCGTCGACACGGAGTGCGGCAGCCGTCACCACTCGCTGAGCTCACTACCCCTGCTCTAGTTCACGGCCACTCAAGTAACCAAGAACGTAATGAAGGAGGTTATTTTTTGCTTGTCTTTATAATTTTAATTTGCCTATAACTTTTAAAATACAGCGAAATTCGAGAAAAGAAAAATTTCTTTAAGTTACTACGTTCAGTGCGCTCAGGCTCGGTGCAAATTAAAAACCAGTAAAAAAGTCCTTGCAGGGCCCCTTTTGCAAGTTGCTTAAATGGCCGTGAACTAGACGAGGGGTAGCGAGCTCAGCGAGTGCTTACGGCTGCCGCACTCCGTGTCGATGGGTCGAGAGGGCGCCACTAAAGCATGTTCTGGATAAGCTGCATGAAGCGGGCAGCCAGGGCGGCTCACATTGCATTTGCTGCGCGATTAAACACTAATTCAGCATAACACTTCATTGGACGGAAACGACAGCAAACACGGGGTAAAGATCAGTTCAGAACGGGAGCCACTTCGCGCTGCCATACTGCCAAAAGGCCGAACCGCAAGCAAAGCTGCTCGCCGAAGGCCTTGGGAACGCTCGAAACCGGTCGGGTCCTGGAGACCGTATACGACCACAGTGCCGCCGCGTACATCCGGGACCTTTCTACGCTCGCCGCTCGTTGGCGCCTGATCCCACTACACCTTTCTAGTATGTGCCGCCTTTTCTACCGCTTGGTGGCGGGTATGTCGACGGGTCATTTCTTGTTTCCGTACTTTCTAAACTGCATTTGTTTCTTTTCTGATCTAAAATAGCAAGCAAAAACTACTTTTATAAATAATTGAAATGGTTCGCACCACTTATATTTTGTATTTCGACAAAAAAGAAGCTCTTAGTGGCTCTGACCAGTACTAAGCCTAGGACCTAAGACGTCACATATTGCGCGCTTTCGGCACTGCGGGTCGCCCCCGTAGGTGGAGGAGGTTTCCGCGTCGTCCAGTTAAAATATGAAGCGCTGATATTTAGTCACTCTCTCCATGCTCGCTGGCTTGCCCCAACCCCGAGGGACGTGGAAACCGCAAAAAAGGTAGACGCTTAAATATGATTGCAGGGCCCCTTTAAGCCCGCCCCCCCCCCCCCCCCCCTTTCCCCGCTTGCGTTCTCAGTATGCGGCTGCTGTCCCTCATGCACCTCTGGAAAGGGAGTCCCATACCATTTAGTGGAGCGAAGTTTCGTCGAAAACATTCATTGTTCTTTCAGTGTTAATCGTAAAAAAGAAATTTAAATATCGCCAAATGCCTCAACAAAAAATATGGGAGAAAAAAAAAAAGAGTTAGCCCACACTGGAGATCGAACCCTTGTCCGCTGCGTATGAGGAAGACGCGCTACCACTATGCTACTCTACAGCTTCGAAAATGTTGTTTTGACAATTGGTTTTATACGAGAACCAAAACATTTCGCGTCGTACGTATAACCCTTTCCGGTCGAGGTGCACGCCGTCGTGCGTATAGACTTCGTGAACACAAATATCACAGCTTCCTCACCATTGTCGAGATAGTGTAGGCAACAATAAATTTGAGATGTGGTAAATACCTTTCCTGTTGATTCTCTTCACCCAAACGCTTCGCAGGACGCTGTCTTTTGGAAAGCGGTGCCAGGAAACATGCTGTGCACTGGCAGTATTGTTTGCACAGCCTGGCACACAGCAAACTGTACCACCGGGCATGTTGCTGCTGAAGGTGACCTAAAGAAATAAAATACACTTGAGCTGACATCTTGGCTAGAGAAATAAAATTATCGAAGGAACTACGAGTTTCAAGATGACTGCCTTGGTAACAGCACATCTCTGCACTTGAAAAAGAGTGTCTGCAACTGACAACCGCGTAGCAGATAGATTAAGAAGCATAGGCGTAGACTACGGGGGGGGCATCGGGGCTAGTGCCCCCCATGGTAAAATCCAGGGGCGGCTCTGCCCCCCCCCCCCCCCCCCCCCATGGCCCGGGCTATGATCCTTACCGAGACGTTGTTTACGTGTCATGTAACGAGCTTCTAGTAGCGGCATGTAAACAAAATAACGCCCACGTTGCCTTTATTGACGAAATACTTGGGAAATGGAATCCCAGCGTGCTTTCGTTAGCTTTAATCCCTTAGAAAAACAGGTCTCAACATTCTTTTTAGTTTTTTTAGACTTCTTATTGACTTTCCGGGATCCTATTGAATTCCTTTTTAAAGCACTTTGTTTTGATTATTGTCAAAAAACTTTCAAAAGAAAAAATACTGAATTTTTTGGGTTGACTTTTTTATAAAAAAATTAAAAAGAAGTTTTAATTACGTTTTTCTGTAGGCTATTTTCTAAAAAAATTCAAAAGGTAAAACAAGATTTTGTTTTATAGACTTATTTATAAAAAAAATAAAAAAAAAGTTCTAACGACGTTTTTTTCTAGGTTATTTTCTAAAAAAAAAAAGAAAACTTATTGACATTATTTCTTTATATCATTTTATAAAAAGAGAAAAAAAAATTTATATGGTTTGCGGTCATGTGCGGGGTCCGGCATGACGGCATGGATACATGGTTCTACAAACCCCTATAAAAATGTTTTTTGATTTTTATTAAAAATGTGTTCACTTGTTCACCCTGATTACTTTCTTTTGACTTTGACTTCCTGTTGACATGGCCAACAGAAAGTTTGTTGATTTTGTGTTGAAACTTTTTTTATGATTTTCTTCCGCCTGAGTCAAAAGAAAAGCTGTTGACTTTCTATTAACTCTACGTTGATCTTTTTCTGTTGACTTCCTGTTGAAAGTGTCATCAGAAATACTGCAGACGTTCTGTTTACTTCGTGTTGAAAATATTCGGTTGACGTTCTGTAGCCAGTGTCAACAGAAACGCTAAAGACTTTCTATTGACTTTTTATTGACCCTGGTACATCTTGACTAAATGTCAATAGTCACTAAGTTTCTCAATACTCTCTGACAAGTTGAGAACCGCAGGGAGGTGCTTCAGTTCTCCTGCCTCCAGCGCGAGCCTTCTATCATTGACAGCGCTTTGACGTCTCGCGCCCCTCGAGCTCGAGCGCGCAGTCAAAGCACGACGGAAGGCATGGGGCGCGTGCTGGAAGCCAGGCGTTCGGAAAACACGCCCTGCCGTTCTCACTTTGTAATGACGATCGTGACTTTATTGACCCTATTCAACTAGTCAACTAGTAAAGTAAAGCAAAATAACTATTTTAAAGTGGAGCAACCGCCTTGACTCGCTTCGTCCTGAGTGGTGCTGTGCAGAGAAGCGATAACATTCGTTCGAGGAGCCGTTTTTGTGGATGTTGTTTTAGCGACTACGCGGAATTATTATTAGTTATACCAATGCTTTTTAGTAAGAGATGGAGTCCACGAACTTCGAAACACTGTCTTCCCTTTGAAAGACTTTCGAGAAGGAGATCGGACACTTGGAACCTTAGTAAGTGCTGAGGTGGTCACCGGCCAAATGATTACCTTCAATATGTAGGCTATATAAGGCTCTGGAGCAGTTTCAGTGATTCTGGTGTTGAGTGCTTTATGGTGTTTGTGTTTGTTTTCAATGCTTATTTCTGGGATTTGTATGTACCAAAGGGACACTATTTCCTAACAAAACTGAAAATATATATTAAAAAAATTGAGTCTTTTTTTTTAACGGCAATCTGCGGTTCCGTCAAAAGGAATTCAACAAAATTTATGTAAGAAGGAATTCTAAAGAATGTATGTAAGAAGGAATTCTAAAAAATTTAAGTGGCCAATTTTAACTAGGTGTTAAATAGGTTGTCAAAATAAAGTCTAAAAAACATCAAAAAAGTTTAAAAAGAAATTCAATACGATTCCAGAAAATTTTCAACAGAAATTCAAAAGAATTTAACTAGAGATTTTTGTAAGGGATCTCCAGTTCTGGCCAGAAAATAACGCGCCGCACCCCCCCCCCCTCCCCGGGAGGGAAAACTCAGCCTGCCCCTGCTGCCCTGCCGCCCCGCCGCCCCCCCCCCCCCGCCCTTGGGAAAATGGGAAGTCTACACCGCTGTTAAGAAGGCATACCATAAGCGCATACAAGCCGCGACGTTGGGCCACCGGCGCTTGCGAAGGGCTCGCGCCGCAGCGCGCAGTTTGTCAGGCACCGCAGCGTTGGATATGACGAGCGGTGTTACGGCTTCGCAGGCATTCGGACAAATGATTCGCGGCAACACATCTCTGCACTTGAAAAAGGGCGTTGGCAACTGACAACCGCTTAGCAGATAGATTACGAAGGCATGCCATAGGCGCATTCAAGCCTCGACATTGAGCCGTCGGCGTTTGCGAAGGTATCGCGCCGCTGCGTGCAGTTGTCAGGCGCCGCAGCGTTTGCATACGCCTCAGCTTCGCAAACATTCGGACAAATGGTTCGCGGCGACAAAGCGGGTGCTGTATCTTGCTTGGTCAAGTAAGCGGCACTCGAAGTCATAAGCTACAGCGCGAGTCAACGGAGCGAGCGCGGGCGGCCAAATCACAGCGCACTCGGCTCTCGCGTCGCGATTCTTGATTCAGATCTCTGCCTATCCCAATGACATGTGCGCGGGTGTTTATAAACGGCTCCTCTCGACTGCACGCGAGTCAAATGAACCAAAATGAACAGCTAACAGCGCGATAGGAATCGGTAGCAACGATAGTACTCACCCGGGGAACGACGCGCGAACCGGCGTGTTGTCCGTCGGCACTCCCGTCGAAAAAGGCAAAATAAAGGTACAAATACTATATATATACAAGAAATATCGCGCGCAGAAGAAAATAAAAACACTTAGAAGCAATAAAAAATACGCTGGAATAGATAAAAATAGGTAATAGAATCGAAAAACAGAGGATTAAGAGGAGGCAAACGACAAGGCAAGGCGATCTCAATGCAGAGCGGCCAGGGGAGGGACAGTCTCTCCCACAATTCCTCGCGCGAGGGCCGGGGCGCTTGGGGTGGTTCCTTGTATCCGGGAGGCCGACGCCATTGATGACGACGACTCCCACGGCCTGCTTGAAGCTAGGCCTAGATAGGGATAGAGGGAACCCCATGGTTCCCACACTTTCCTTGTGACAAGTGGTTTTCAATGATTCAATTCCCACGTGCGTCCATAGTGACATTTCTTGTATGGACGATATCAGGCTTTTAGGTCGGTTCATAAAGAGATATTTCGGGTTATATCCCAACCGCTAGAGTCACATTCTCAAGGAGCTTGAGCTTTCTGCGATGCATGTTTATTTGCGTGGCTGCAAAACACGGCTCTTATTTTTCAGGAACAACCGGTATTTCTATTACACACTCGTGTCCCGTGCTATACGCTACACAAGTGCAAGTTCGTCTGCTTCGTACGCAGTGGTTGCACTGCCGTCAGGACGCCGAGTTCTGATTGGCTCTGGCGGAGGGACAGTGGGGGAGCCTTAACGCGAGCTGCCTTGAAGTCTACCCACTATCCTTCCATTCGGAGCCAATCAGAGCTCGGCGTTGTCACGTCACCGCAGCCCCTGGTCAAGAGGTAGACGAACCTGCGTTCCATATAGTCCCTGACACAGCTTAAAAACCGCGGAGCACGACTTTTTATATATTCACTTAATATTTGTACTTCCTGATTGGCTCTTTAGCGTCCTTATTGGCTAATGCTGCAGTCTCATTTGCTGCGTAGCGATAATGAGATGTTTATCTCATGAGATTTTGAGTGTCTTAAGCTGTCCGTGAGTGTAGCGCAAACGTTACATGCTGAATGATAAAGCATGGCATCTATCAAGGAGGTACAACCCTCGTGTACTAATCCTCGCCTTTTTGCCGACATTAAGATATACCGCTGGAAGGAAAAACACTTGGAGATAAGTGCTGCAGCGTTCTACCTTATTTGATATTGCCCAGCGCTCTTTAAAAGTGGGTGGTTTCCGCATTGATATCTTACTGGACGGCTGCTGCTGCGAGTCGACTTGAATGAGTTTACCTGTCGGATCATGCAAGACCTTCGGAGACCGCTATAAGAAACTTTTGGAAGCCTCATACACAGAGCGTAACTGGCTAGGAAATGTGATATTTTTGTCCAACACGAGGTTTGACTGCTTCGGTAAATCTTAAATATTTGAGCAAAGTTCAACGAAGTTATGAATTGGTAACCAATGTCTACACAATAAAAAAGCTACAAACATTCTTTTTTTCAACATAAAAAATCACGATTATATTTTTTAAAGGTTTATTTAATCTAAATCAAATTTATTTTATTGAAATAAGATTTATGATTTAAATCATGTCAATTTAATTCTAATATTGTAGCTATGAAACAGTGATTCCGGATTACTAGATATATTTTCCAATATGGTAGACTGATTGATGAACCCCTCTAACTTCTGAAAACAATTCGATAAAATAAATATATTTATATATAAATTGCAAATTTAAATCACAGTTTAATTACACCTTTATATTGAGTAAACGAGCAAAAAGAGCTTGATTTGTTGTAGTTAGCGAAGAAACTTTAGTCGCCCTTTCTGTCGCGATTTGATTTTCTTGCGATAGGACATTACTTTTTGTAGTTTCCGTGTTTTTTTTATTTATGATTGCGTGCATTAGGACGTTACGTAATTAACGAACGAAGTGTAGGATAGAAAGAAAGCTCAAAGTACCGATTTGCTCAGAAGATCACACCTGTCAAGACCGGTTATAACGAAGTCGGTTTTAACGAAATAGCGGATATAGCGAAGCGATTTCCGGTTCTTGTTGACTTCGAATTATAACAGGTCTCGAAAGTACTTGTGGTCGTGTTCAGCCTGATATAATTTTTTTTTGTGTGTAATGATTCTTTTTTTAATTACAAAGCAAATTCACACAAAAATCAGCAAAAGAAAGACAAACGCAAAATAAATTAGTTTTTCGGGGGAAAGGCTTAGTTTAAATTAATGGTCTCAAGACGTTTCCGCTAGGGACCCGGATTTTGCACCTGTTGCAGTCTCGAGGGCCGGAAATTAGATGAGAAAATATAAACGAATAAATACTAAATAAATAAACGTAAATAAGCACGTAAGGTGGACAAATTTATCTGCTCTATTTTTAGGTGCAATATTTGACGAACGAAGTTTAGAATCGAAAGAGAGCTTAATGTAGCGATTTGCTCAGAGGATCATGTCGAGAGCGGTTATAACGAAGTCGGGTATAACAAAATAGCGGCTACAGCGAAGCGATCACGATTTCCCATTTCCTTTTGCACTTTGTTAACCGAAGTCAGTAATAACAAAATAGTCGATACAGCGAACTGATGTCCGATTCGCGTTGACTTCATTATAATAGGACTCGACGTCTTGTGCTCGTATTCAGTCTGATATAAATCTTTTTGTTTTATGATTTTTTAAAGCTAATTCCAAAACAGACTCACGCAAAAATTACACAAAAAATAAAGTAACACGGTAATTAATTTATTTTCGAGGGAAAGGTTAAGTTTAAATCAGCGGTCTCGAAACGTTTTGACTAGGGGGCTGGATTGTGCACCTGTTGCTGGCTCAAGGGCCTGAAACTAGATGAGACAATATAAACGAATACTTACTAACAAGAAAAGCCCAAATAAGCATTTAAATATATATATATATATATATATATATATATATATAATATATATATATATATATATATATATATATATATATATATATATATAAACTACAACAAAAATTATAAAAGAAATGCAAGGTGGGGAAATACACATACTTTATTTTGAAGTGCAATAGTTCACTATTTAAGTCATTACAAAATAATTGTGATCCCCGAGTACTCACCAGACATTAAATAAAAGCGCATAGGAACTTTGGCACATCCACACAGGTCTGAGGTCTAATGAAAATGATAAATCAGATCAGATCACTATGCACGACACACATAAGAACCCAAATGAAGGGTTCCATAGTTACGCAGACATTAAAGCAGGGAATTGTGAATAGTAATTCTGGTAATGGCAATGTACAATAAATAACATGGCGAGCGATTTGGTGGTTTAATGCACTTTTCTAGACATGTGGGATTCGGGTATTTTGAGTTCGAAGTGAATAGTAATTTCGGCCAAATATTTTTCAATCGAATATCAAATAGTTTTTCCAAGCTTTTCACTACTGAACTATGCCTAAACGAAAATCCATCTTAACTTGTAAAGGTTCTTCCCAAGCTTCCACATGTGCACATCTAAGCTAATTGCAATCTTGCCATATTTATGAACTATAATCTCATAAAGTTCACTGCCTGCAAGGGAACGGCAAGTAAACGATGCATTGGAGTTCTAAATAAACATAAAGAGATGTCCAGCTGTACCTTATTGGGGGGATTTATAAATCGTCTTGCTATATCGAAATATTCTTTATTGAATCTAGAATTTAGCAAAATAAAAAAGACAATCCTGAATAATGAACGTAGGTTTTCAGAACATGTCTGCCCTACATACGTTTGCCTGATAGCCGAAGTTTAATTTTGAAAATTTCACTGCGGCGTAGATTTCGACGTTCGCAAAGTTTGTTCCTGTTTACAACCACCACGCGCGCGCCTGCATCATCTCGCTTTGAAAATGGGTTTTGTTCTGAAGAATGTGACTGCCATATTTGTACTTTTCGAAGCGCTGACCGTGGCGGGGTTAGCCCTGTTGAGCGCGCTTCTTAGCGAGCAGCGGGGCAGTGCAGAAAAGGAACACCCGCGGAAGCGAGCTCCGCGGGTATTACTTCTTCGCAGAGCACCACTTCGAAAAATACGAATATCACAGTCCATCTTGATGCAAATATTGAATAGCGTATTATCCGAAACTACTTTTCGAAAATTGGAACGTTCACACTAAAATACAGTTTTCTAACATTCCTTCTGATGACCTTGTTTGCACCTTTAGAGCGTGTCGCGGGGCCGGATTTTTTTTTTTTTTTTTTTTTTTTTTGCGCGCTTATTTTTTGCACTGGTAGCAGTGGGCCCGGTGCCAGTCGGTCGTCACTGGATTAACTGCGTTCATCCGCGGAACGGTCGGAAAGCCTCCGCTGTTTGGATGTGGCCCGCGGTCCGAGGTTTGCACACCCCAGGGAAACTGGTATGATTTAAATCACGAATTCAATCAACTTTATTTTTATTCTCCACTTTTCATGTTGTCGCTCCGTGAATCTTGGTACTTTTAGCAAATTTTGACTACGTTCGACTTAAAAACAGTGCTGCCGGACTTCTATAAAAGCCATTTCAAATTTTGGGAAGAAAATAATTCATAAAGAAGTTTATATTATAATTTACATTGTTTCCAATGTTTTTAGAATAAAACGTAACATATGGATTCTTTTAATGGTGTAGTTCATTTTTTTTTCTCGGTCGCCTCGACGTCTACACCATAAAACAAAAAAAGCCTTGACGTCTCCGGGGTTTCGAATCCCGGCCTAGGTGCACGCCGTCTGACCGAGGCTTATTGCGGAGGAGGCGTCGTGTAACAGAGATTTTCGTTGCACGTCAGAGGATCTCCGGAAGTCAAAATAATCCTCAGTCCACAGTTGGGGCGTGT